>CAAKMY010057783.1:5962-18379 GCA_901111285.1 Corrigiola litoralis
CTCGCGAGCTTTATTTCTCGAGCTCGAGTCGAGTTCGAGTTCAAGTGGATCTCAATATTGGCTCAAGATTTTTCGTTGCTAATTGCTATTTAGATTTTTGTTTACTTAAACGGAAGATTTAACATTTTTTCGTTTATAAAAGCATATGTATATTTCGAAACCTTCATATCTATCATATATTTATGTAAAAGAGAAGAAATTAGGACTAAGTTGATACTATTTTGTATAATATAGATACTATTTTATATATTTTTTTTAACATTCGAGAGTGTCACGAGTTTTTCGACTCGAGCTCTGGCCGACTCGAGTTCGCTAGAAACTCGAGCCGAGTTCGAGCTCGACTCGAGCTTTCACGAGTCGAGTATTGACCGAGTCGATCTCGAGTAGCTCGTGAGCTGTCTCGTCTCATTTACACCCCCTATGTAAGACACACATTTTGGAGATATAATTTTAGGAAAATAAGACTAAGACTTTCTTGGTGCAGGGATGACTTCCTTGACAACAACATGTATACACAAGTTTCTAATATGATTTCCTCAAAAATGAATTCTTATTCTAATGGACGATTCCCTAGCCACCGTTGACTTATGTATGTCTACTCCTCTGAGTATTTGGTTAGCCTTACAAGTAAAATACTCATAATCTGTTAAGGTAAAAAGTGAACAAAAAACAAGATGTAGGTTAAGTAGTTCAGCGTATAAGATTTAGAGATCGAAAAAGAACGTGTTCAAACTTTAAGGTAATTAATACCCTCACCAGCTCACGTCATGTAGAAGATAGACAACCATTTTAATCCAGATATATATACAGGTGATGGCTTTTTTCCGTTCATGTTAAATTGTTAAGTGATGCACTGATGCCTCATATCAAAAAAACAAGATGTAGGTTAAGTAGTTCAGTGAGTTTTGTTCTGTTGTTATAAACTAGTACTAGAATGTAAATCATCTTTAGGAAGTGCTTCTTTAAGAAAAAGAAAGAGCAGCCATTCTCCATTACTTAGAAATTTGTTGTCAGTTAGTAGTAAATGTATAGGGAATTTATAAGATAGCCATAGTTCTCCCTTCTAATGCTCCAGGCTGTATTTGGCATTATCTTTGAATTTATCTGTACGATTGTGGCTTCCTGAAGTTCTCCATGGGTTTATGTGGCCAATATTCCCTACAATCTTAAAGTAACTATAAATCTCTTAACCCTTAATGTTTTTTATCTTATGCTTGCCTTATGTCATAAAGCAATCCAAATGGTTACTTCAAAGAGCCAATTCTCCAATCTATGAAGTAGTAATTACAACATGGTTTTGGAGACTAGGATTTCAGTCGGGTTTCTCCATCCCATTTTCTGGCTCATGTACAATCCAACCCATTTTTTTTTTTTTTGTTTTATTCTTCTTTTATACATCACCATTTTAAAATGCTTATATTGCATTCTAGTACGTTAATGATTTATCAAAAGAATTGAGGGATGAGATAGCAGATACGCAATATGAGACATATAATATAATCCTAAGTCCTAACTATAAAGTAGATTTGCATTAGTATTCAATTTTTTTTATCTATATCTATATCTATACCTATATAAGTTCTATTAAAAGGCGTTGAATGCACAAGAGTATGCCACATGAGACGATGACATGGAAGCTTAATGACACTCATTAATTTTAGGTACAATCACTCGAATCATAGTTAATACAAATCAATAGTTGAAATTCCATTTATACAACACCATAATAAACCATGAATAATTACTATCCTATATTAAACTCAACTAAGCTCCAATGTCCCTATATAAAGAACGTTTTGACGTATACAAAATATATTTTCCATTTCTAAAGTTGATCAATTATGCTGGAAAAATCATATAATTTTTTTACCCTATAAAACTAAAAAATCAAGCTATTACAAATATCACCACCACCAAAAGAACATGTCTAAAAAACATGAAAAAGGGAAATACATTGGTCATATATAAGAACAAAGCCATCAAACAATGAACAATACAATAATTCCTAACAAATAACAAAGGTATTAACAAAAACATGATTGTGCATGGCAGGGGTCCAATACTAGTTATGTTAAAAAATGTCAAAAGAAAGACAAAAGTATATGAGACTGGATTCTAAATCTAAAAATATGCGGATAACGGTAAGAATCATTCCAACTTACCCAAACACCCAAAAATAAAAGAGTGTGAAGCTCACAACAAAGAGTTAATCCTTGTGATTCCACCCGGATAGAAGGAAAAAAAAATTATTCCTGCATAACGAGTTGAATTTCGTGCTATTCACTAAAAAGATGGCCGATGAAAATTAATCACACCCGAAGTAGCCGCAAAAGTTCGAGCTTGTAAGTAAAGAATTGCAAAGAGATAAAAAGAGAAATAGAAAGTGCAATCCTCAGTAGTCTATAATCATTATTGTAAGTACCCAATAAGACACCCTACATGTTCGGAAATTCTCCCCCGTATATTAAACGTTTTACAGTAATCCGCAGCCCCTTAGCTTGGAAACATTGCATTATTATCTACTACTAGTCTACTAGTACATAATACGAATCATATTCATAACCACCGATCACATATACATGTATTTAGATTCAGGTAACGTAGTACTCCGTAGTATATATTTATAACATTGGACGTCCTTATCTTACAGGAGAAACATTTTTTTTTTTTTTTTTTGACATGGAGAAACATTTTTGTACTACTAGTAAAGCTGTACTCGGCAAATCACCCTCAAAGTAAGACGAAGAGGAGGAGATGTAATGTAAGGGTGATCATATATATTAAGCTTCATTTGTTTTGAATAAATCTCATAACACTTCACCTACTTTCTTCCTCTCTTTCTTTCTTCTAGACCAGTTCATCAAATTCCTTCACAAATTATTTAAACGCTTCAACAAAAACTTTGTAAAAAAGCGTTGGTGTATGGTATACATGTTTTTAAGGGGTGGTTCATCATAACTTCAGAAAGGTACCCACCAAGCGTCAAGCGTGTGACATACCCCCCTTCTTCTGCAGGCATTTCCTGTGTTTCTTTAACCATAACACCCCAAAAATACAGGGTAAAAATACAGAGGAACTGAACCAAACAAAGCTGAGGAAAGCTAAGTAGAACTTGTTTAGGTTGGTCCAATAATAGAGAGTTCGCAATGAAGCCGTCCTCCCTAGGGGGAAGCTCAAGGCGGTCGAGTAATTATAGCCGAAGTTTCCACCTTCCGGATGAAGAGGCCGGCTTTGATTACGCTGTTGGTGGCGCAATGCTGCCGGTTTTCCTTAATGACTTGGGGAGGCCTAGCAATGCTAACAGTAATGATGAGCTTGTGGAGGTGGAATTACAGCTTGATGACGAGAACATTTACGTTTGCAGTGTTACACCAAGAGCAGCAATGACTCCAAGGTCTGCAAGGGCGGAGTCTTCTGCTTCTGTGTCAGGTGGCGGCTTGCTGTCGAGGAGCTTGTCAGCTGCCTCGAAGCTTAGGAAGAAGTTCGGTTGGCTGTCGTCTAGAGCATCGTCTGAGGCAGGTGATCATCAAACTCTGCCAGTGATGACGGAGAGGGAGAGGAGGAAGATGGGGATGAAGCTCCAGAGGACGCGGTCAGGTGCGCAAAGGGCGCTATCAGGGCTGCGGTTTATCAGCAAGACGACAAATAGGACGGCCGATGATGTGGCTGAGTTGTGGAACCAGGTGGAGGAGAGGTTTGATCGTCTTGCCCAAGATGGGTTGCTTGCTAGGGAGGATTTCGGGGAGTGCATTGGTTTGTTTATGTTTCTCCTCCTCTTGTTTGTCGAATATTGTACTCGTAATGATGAACAATTATAAAATGACACGTTATGGTTTCAGGGATGGTTGATTCCAAGGAGTTTGCGGTAGGGTTATTTGATGCATTGGCGAGGAGGAAGAGGCAGAGGATTAGTAAGATTTGCAAAGATGAGTTGTATGATTTTTGGCTGCAACTCTCTGATCAGAGCTTTGATGCCCGCCTTCAGATATTCTTTGACATGTACGACATCATCTCTGCAACTCTCTCAGTCTTTCGCTATCAATTCTGTATTTCGTATTGATTCATCACAGAGGTTGCGTACCACGTTATAATAATGTTAAACAAGTATAGCAAAGTTGGTAGAAGTTCATAAATTATGGAGGAAAGGAATAGTGATCAATCGTCAAGTTGCATTCTCCATAAATTTAATTACTAAGTCTTTTCTGTATTTTCAACTTTGGGTCTTTTCTTTACATAAGTCATTCTTAATCTGGTGAAATGCGTTATTTTTTCACTACTAAGGTCTTTTTCTCTTTAGAATGACATCATTTTTTATCTTCCACATGATTTTTGTCATTGTTTTTGGTCATTTCTTCATTATTTGGAGTAAATGTTAATGTGATGTATACAAGCTGTGTGTTTGAAAATGTTCAAGGTGTGATGTAAGAGTTATACTAGTTTGGTCATACAATAGTTGCTTTCCAATTGAGATTAATATGTGTATTTTTATTAATGGCAGGGCTGACAGCAATGAAGATGGAAGAATTACTAGAGACGAAGTCCAAGAGGTACTTTGTTGCTTTCAGTTTCTTCTATGCTCGTAATATCTTACCTATTTTTGTCCACAAGCTGCTGTTTATTTCATAGCTGTTGAAGAAAAATGAGTGAAGTGATGTTTTGGCCTGCATGTTTTCTTATATCAATAACTTTGTCGCTCGTAATACTAATGCAATTATTAAGATGTCATTGTTTGTTGCGGTGCAAAACCAAGCCCAATATTGAGAGAAATGAGGAAGAATTTTTTTTTTTTTTTTTTTTTTTTTTTATGAGAGACCACCAATATTATGAGGCATTTTGTGAACGAAACCAATTCATCATTGGTTATACCCTGATTTTTTTTTTTTTTTTTTTAGAACTGGTTATACCCTAATAGCTAGACAAGAAGTTCACTCTCATCGGCAATGCATTTTGTACTTCGATCGGCATAGACTAAGGACTATAAAAGGTTACTATAAAATATTACTTTTCAATAAATGAGGGGAAATCCAACTTATTCTCTAATGTACCTACTAGAATATCATTAAATACTTCGTACATAATAATTTGATGCGATATGAGATCTTGATCTCAACTAATAAACCTACTAGAACGTCTTTAGCATAGGGACAGCTTGTTTCACATAACCTTTACATGTCAATGATCAGGATAATAATTGCTACTAGTCAGATATTCAGCCCCTACTTAGGAACTTTTCTTCTCCTATAGGGAAAACATTGATTTTCGATCGTAAAGTTAGCCATCATTAGCCAATTTCTTTTGATCTAGCTCTAAAAATGAAAGTTGGTTTTGTTTGTAAGTCTAGTTTGTCATTTGACGTTAATGTTTCATCTTGTTATTGCTTATATGCTCTAAAGTACTAGCATGTTCCTCTTTCTTTTTTGTCGCCAGCATATTAGAGCAAACTTTTCTTTCATTTCCCATATCTAGGGTGACTGTTGGGCTACCTTACATTTGCAAAAGTGGGGAGGTCCTGTTGTTAGTTGTGATTCAACTTTGGAACCTTTTGTTTGGCTTAAAGTTTAAAGGTGCAATATTTCCTCCTAATGCCAACCAGACTGTGCCCCTTTTTATTTCCTTACAGGCCTTCTAGAATTGATAGTTTGCTTAACCAGGCAATACTTCTGCTGTTAAAGGCTTCTCTTCTTTCTCTTAATGTTGTTTTCCTTGATACTTTGCAGCTTATTTTGCTCAGTGCTTCCGCAAATAAGCTATGCTCGTTGAAGGACCGAGCACATGAATATGCGAATTTGATAATGGAAGAACTAGACCCTGAGAACCTTGGTTATATTGAGGTAACTTAACATTGTCATTTCAAGATCCCTCACTTATGACTGTAGTAAAAACTAACTGTTGCCATAATGTAGTTATGATTATAGGGAGCGTGAAACAAATCGACATGACTTGTATGTACACATATTTGAGTAATATGGGCGGAACTAGGAATTTTTTCTAAGGGAGACCACTATTAATTTTTAATAATTATGGGGCCGAGTAAAAAAAGTTAACAGTTTATATGTATTTTAGAAAAAAGTTCCTCAAACATTTGCAAAAACAAAAAAAAGGTTAGTCTCTTAAACAAATATGGTAAATGGTAGTCTGTACCCTTAGTACAAAAAAAAAAAAAATTGAATTAGCTAGTCTCTTAATGAAGGTAGATAAAGCCAGCAAATAGTGTGGATTGATTCAGATAATTTTGGAGCAGAAAGTAGGCTATCTTTTACACATGTTAAATTCCCTGTTGTGTAACAATCCCTTTTTAATCTTTTTGGTACGTGAACTTTTGGGGATTACAGTTGTGGCAGCTGGAAGCATTGCTGCTGCAAAGAGATGTATACATGGAGTATAGCAGGCCACTTAGCACAGTGAGTGCTACTGCTGGCTGGAGTCAAAACTTGAGCAATTTCAAGCCAGTGAGCATGGTAAGAAGAGTAAGCTGCACATTGAGGTGCCTTATCCTGGAGAACTGGCAGAGAGGGTGGATTGTGTCGCTGTGGTTCGTGGCAATGGCTTCTCTCTTCATCTGGAAATTTTTTCAGTACAGGAAAAGATCGGCATTTCCTGTCATGGGTTATTGCTTGTGTACAGCCAAAGGGGCTGCAGAGACCTTGAAGCTTAATATGGCTTTAATCCTCGTACCAGTCTCAAGAAACACCCTTACATGGCTTCGGTCTACACGAGCCAGATGTTTCATCCCTTTTGATGACAACATCAACTTTCATAAGGTAAGGTTCTCTCTCGAGTGAATTTTTTTTCTAACTCAAGTTGAGGAAAATCAAAGAGCAGAAACCATAATCCAAGCTTTCTTTTCAATGTTGAATGTGCAGATGATTGCATGTGCCATAGCTGTTGGAGTGCTACTTCATGCAGGAACTCATTTAGTGTGTGATTTTCCCCGTTTGATCAACTCTTCTCCGGAAATTTTTGCAGCCATAGCCGCAGACTTTGATAACAAAAAGCCCACATACTGGGATCTTGTTAGCGGCATAGAGGGACTCACTGGTATTGCCATGGTGATCTTAATGGCCATCGCTTTCACGCTAGCAACAAGTCGCTTCAGAAGAAATGTGGTGAAGCTACCATCACCATTCAACCGGTTGGCAGGGTACAACGCATTCTGGTACTCTCATCATTTACTCGGCCTTGTCTACGTCCTGCTAATCGTACACGGATTCTTTATGTTCTTGGTACAGAAGTGGACCCAGAAAACGGTATGACCTTTAACCATGGATGTTCTACTTAGCATGACTAAACGAAACATAACTATGAGACTTTTCCGATTTTGTTTCCTATGTTTCAGACATGGATGTACATTTCTGTTCCACTCCTGCTCTATATCGCTGAGCGAAGTTTGCGGACATGTAGATCAGAAATTCGCTCTGTTAAACTCTTAAAGGTACAATTTAGTGCTCCAAAATGTCTATGTACTTGTGCATCTCATCTTGCGTAGTTAGCAGATCAAAAAGCATAAACGGCTTATTGTGTCCCTACAATATCTTCAGATATTTTCAGAGACTTACAGCACTTATTTTGGTCTTGTTAGGTGTCAGAGCTACCTGGAAATGTATTTACCCTAGTCATGTCCAAGCCGCAAGGATTCAAGTATAAAAGTGGGCAGTACATCTTTCTACAGTGTCCTGCCATTTCAAAGTTTGAATGGTAAGCCTACTGATTTCTCATCATTTTGCAATATGTAGTTCTACATCAGAAAGTGAAGTAGATCATCTAACTGTATAGGCACCCATTCTCTATCACCTCGGCCCCAGGAGACAACTTCCTCAGTGTTCACATCCGGATAGCAGGGGACTGGACTAAAGAGCTAAGGCGGGTTTTGACAGAGGGTAAAGCACCTGTATCTTCCATTGGCCGACTTAAATTTGCAGAAGAGGGTATCATTCGTCCGAGAGGGTAAACGTCAGCTCCTTATACTTCTCTTTCCTTCTATACCTCGAGAATTTACAAGATGTCAAAATCTTCTGATTCAGTTTACCGAGACTCCATGTTGATGGACCTTATGGGGCTCCAGCACAGGAATACCAGAATTATGATGTTTTGCTCCTTGTGGGTCTCGGAATAGGAGCAACCCCATTTATTAGCATTCTGAAAGATCTTCTAAACAATGCAAGAGCTGCAACAGTATGTTCTCCATTTTACTACGTAAATTATCCTATTATACTGAAATAACGTTCTACTTATGTCAATCTCATTTCTGGTACTTAAGGATTCAAACACGGACTTGAGTACATCAGCTGACAGTCTAAGCAGTTTTGCCTCGTCGAGTACAGCACAAAGTGGATCCAGAAGACCAATGAGGGTTAAAAGTGCTCATTTTTACTGGGTCACTAGGGAGGCAGGGTCCTTCGAGTGGTTCAAAGGGGTGATGGATGAAGTAGCAGAATTGGATCATAAGGTAAAACTGTTGAAAGAGTTCATGATCATTACATACGTCTAGATTTTAAGCATGAATGTATGTAGATTAAACTATTAAATCTATCCTTAACCTGCTGTAGGGTTTGATTGAAATGCACAATTATCTTACAAGTGTCTACGAAGAGGGTGATGCAAGATCAACCCTGCTAACCTTGGTCCAAGCTCTGACTCATGCCAAGTATGGTGTTGATATCTTGTCTGGTACCCGGGTATGACTTCTTCACACGTTTAGTTAATCATCCTTTTGGAAACATTTGCCTTATGTCAAATAAATTAAGTATATCAATGATGATTAGGTTAGAAAAATAAGAACTAACAGGAAACTAATATGTCACTTTTTCTGATCAAAGTGTGAAATTTCCACATCATCTGCATCATAATTCTTTCTGACTATTGCTTCCTAGGAATTAGATGTCAAGGCAAGTTAGTGACCAATGCATAGATGTTTTAACTTACATTTCATTCAAAGTAATGTCAGTTTTGGCCAGCTACTAACAAGTATTTCATGTGCTGCAGGTTAAGACGCATTTCGCAAGGCCGAATTGGAAAGAAGTGTTTGCAAAAATAGCTAAAAAGCATCCCTATAGCACCATAGGTAAATAATTTCATACAATGCTTCTTTTCTTTTAGTATGATCTTGTCGTTCAAGTTTGTCCAACCCCCAGCATGTTTCCTGAGCAAATATTCTTTGATGTGAAGTCAAAACTACCTAGAATTTTATATGCATAACCTACAGAAAACATCAACTTCACCACCTACCAAGCATTATGAGTAGATCAGTCTTCAACTTGGCATAGATATGCCAAACAAGTGTTTGACCTTGCATTACTAGTATCAACCCCTTGAGAATATAATTGGGGATACGGCAGTGAACCTAAGCAATAATGTTTCTTACCAACAAGTATAGATAAGCTTTTCTATACTTGTCAGTCAGTGATAATGTTATACATTTGCAGGGGTTTTCTACTGTGGGAGGCCAGTGTTAGCTAAGGAGTTAAAGAAATTAGCCCATGAAATGACGCACAAGTCGTCGACACGGTTCGAGTTCCACAAGGAGCAGTTTTAAGGCAGAGAAACTCTGGCTATACCGCCCTCAGACAGTAACTTTAACCCAAGCTAAATACTACCACTTTTTTGCCTTCATTGTAAGTATTCCAACATTTTTACCGAGACAAAATAACTCGGTAATGTATACAATATACGTCCACTATAGGTGTCTCCAGTGAAATATGTATATGAAATATTACAATTGTTCATACAATAACAACCTATAGAGTACAGAAAAGATTTTATAGTTCTAACTACCACCTTGACAATGACTCTTAGCGTCCATGACAACAGGACTGCTTCTTGCATAATCTTTGAAATGTATGTACTTCAAATCTGGTTTGTATTAAAAACTGTGAGTCTATTGGAATCATTGAGGTATTATTTAACACTAGAGCTTCAACATCTTTTTCTTAATGAAAGTATATATGAAAGGCCAGTATATTCGTAGTTGGCGTGGATGCACATCTCAGTTGTGGACTAACCACTTATTTTGTGACATTTTTTTGGCGTTTGACCTTTAGGCTTCAACCCCCTAAATAGTACCCCTTCGATATATTCCCTACTTGTTTACGCACCGTGCCGACCGGATTGGCTTAGGGAAGCTAGGACTTGTCAGCTGATGGAATATTTTGTAGACTTGTACTATGTAAGAATTTTTCAAGAAAAATAAACAGACATGCTAACCACTAACTTGCAAAAACAGAAGTTTAATTCTTAGTTGCATCATACAGAAGACATTCTTGACAAGCAAACTCTTTTAGTATTTTTAATGAATGCAAGGTTCATGAACTCAACAACAGCTCAAAATGTAGGAGTTAATTTTTGCAGTCCGTCTCGGTAACTATTTAGGATTTACAACAAAAGAAAATTGGAGAGGAGGGGGGTGGGGAGGGTACACTTTAGAAACGAAAAGTGGAGTTACTATTAGGCCCTTCGTTTTAGGACTTATTCGGGCAGTTATATAAGTTCAGTTCATTTCAGTTCTGATATGTTTGGTTTAGTTTAGTTCACTTCTAATAAGTATAGTTACGTTCCAATTAGTTCATTTCAATTCTAATATATTAAGTTTAGTTCAATTCTATTCAGTTTCAATTCTTAAATGTAGGGCCTTCCTCAGTTGTTGGGATACAAACAAAATCCAACCCTAAAAAGTCTTGTTATGTGTAAAATTTAAGTTCATATTGAAATATATAATGCAAATTGGAAAAAAAAAACAATTAGCAAAACCAAAACTCAAGTTGACTATAAATTTACATGGCTAAAAACTGAGGCAACGACACATATTTCAAAAATATTTTTAGGTTATAGTCAAGCACCAGTTCTTCAAGACTATCACTATTACCAATTTTTCTTCTTTACTCCTAAGAGGTACCCTATGTGCTTTTTAGAAAGTATATAATTACTAATTCAAATTACATAATTGATCATATTATAAAAATATAATCATATAAAAGTATTGTGGAACACAAATTTACATTATAATTTTTCCCTTTTTAATTTTATATCAAGAGTTATTACTGGTCAATGTACCTCTTGGAAAGTGTGAAAAAACAAATGTATACATTTAAAATGAATGAAAGATGTATAAAGGACCATTTAAAAGAATATAGGATCGGCTAAAGACCCAAGAAAGAAAAGTAGTACTTCTTATCACTAGTTTACCTTACGTCAGTTCAAGTTCCTCCGAATTCATCCGTTGAGTTCAATTCAGCTCACTAGTTTGGTTTAGTTAAGTTTAGTTTACCTCAGCTTTAAGAAGATCATTTTAATTTAGCTCAAGAACACAATGTACATTGTTCAAAGAAATATGAGCCCAACACAACACAGCATAACACAAACACAAATAATATGATTTCAATTTCACCTAAATGACTTTCATTTATTACGATTCTTGGAACCTTTTCTAATGCAAATTTGATGGACATCCCAAAATTAGCTAGAAGCTGGTTTAGGGAACTTTGTACAAGCATAGACTGAGATTGATCTACCAGAAAGCGAAATCTAAGGCCACATGCCCTTATGGCGGCATAAGGTTCTCCCTAGAGAAAGGAGACACATTCTAAAGCCGACATTTTAGAAGGCTGTGAGCTATTCCACAGAGATCTCGGGTACTCGAAGCAAAGGAACTCAACTACTCGAGAGTAATCAAATGAAACCCAAATATCATCATTAAACATTTGCATTACCAAAGACTTTTAAAACACATTGAACTTCTAGAGACCCTTGATTACAAACTTGTAACTCAATTACAGTCACATGTACACCACATTAAGGGGAGGAGCTGCGAAACCTGTAATCCAGTAGACCTTTTACAAGTGAGCTTAGTGAAGGCAAACAAAAACTTCACTTTTAGGTGTGCAGTAATTCTGGCTATAAACTCACATCAATGGGCAAGAGAAGTTCTCAGTCATCTTTCAATGTCCTCAATAAACGGGAAATCCAGCGGCGGACTCGGCGCTTCAAAGTGTATCCCACAAAAACTCCAGCCACAAAGCATACTGCACAGACCTTTGAGCATGTCCATATAGACACCAACTGTCTGCATATAGAAAAACCGAAACTTACAGTACATGAAAACAGGAAAAAGGGCCTTCTTTGGATATTCAGGTTCTTGGTAACTTTCAGCTAATATTGTATAGTCCAAACTAGAGAATTCCATGTATTTGACCACACTTATAGAGTCTAACTTAATACTTCGTATTGCAGTGTTCATGGTGCCATTGATCATTCATGTTAAGTTCTCATACAATCCATTGAGGAGATGCAAAACTTATAAGCCTTAGTAGTTATTCATGTCACTCACAAAGTTGACACACTCACACATTACACGAGTACATGTATCATTGTTGGTCACAACGACCGTTGTTGCCATGGAGCACTCTCTTTTCTTTGTCTAATTCC
>CAAKMY010057805.1:2382-31036 GCA_901111285.1 Corrigiola litoralis
AAAAATAAGAAAAGTTTAGAAACAATAAGGAAAAAAATAAGATAAAATAAGTGAAAATAAGTTGAAGAGATTAGACCCTTACATATAAAAATACTTGGAAAATAGTACATACTCTTAAATGAATACAATTAGTTCCGGTATTAGGGAGTCACATACTCACATGGAACATGGTCATTTTTGTGAATGAAAAATGACATAGTACATGTTTACGCAATACCGTTGGCTCTTTCCCATCACTATACTCAAAATACATCTATCTTTACGTACAACAAAAATACATAACAATCATACATTTTCCTTTTCCCCAACCAACCATATATATACTCCCAAAAATCAACACCCCCCTCAAAAACTCAAAAAACATTTCCTTCATATCACCAAAATCTACTCATCTCTCTTCCCCTTTTCTGGAGAAGAGAACTCAATAATCTCTCAAAAAATCCAAAAACCAAAAAATACCCACTTCAGTTCACCATCCAGACTACAATACCCACCTCTCAAAATCCCAAATTTCGGCGAAAAAACCCCCCAAAATCACCCCAAAAAGCTGGAGTCTGAGAGGGACAAAACGGGGTCGTCTGGGGGACCAAACCATCACATCAGGTACCGATCGCCGTCTGCGGCCGAGCTGCACTTCCTGGAGGGCCAAACCACGCCGCTAACAGCGCCAATTGGCGGCGACACACCGGGGTTTCAGGACGCCGATAAAATGAATAAAAGAAAGAATTTCCAGCAGGAGTCGCTTTTCGACAAGCTGTATAGGTACAGAGGGGTGGTGCTGGTGATCACATTGCCGCTGGTGTTGATCTCGTTTGTGCTGTTCATGATGCCGAGGCCCGGGGATGGGAATGATATATCGAGGAAGATGAAGAGTGTGGGAGTTGGGGGGAATAGGTATGCTGTGATCTTTGATGCTGGGAGTTCTGGGAGTAGGGTTCATGTTTTTTGTTTTGATCAGAATTTGGATCTTGTTCCTATTGGCAATGATCTCGAGCTTTTTGTTCAGGTAAATTTTAATTGCATTGTCATTTGGGTTTATTTGGATGGTTGGTTAGTTTTATAATGTGGGTGTTTGTTGGTTTTGATTTGTGATGAATTATGAGCATTTCGGAACTTCATTGTTGGATCAAAGTATGGATCTTTTTGGTAATTGGGGTTGCATTTGGATTGTTGTTAAGTTGGTATTTGTTAGATTTTGTGGTTGAATTTGTTTTGAATTAATTTCTGATCATTTAGGTGCTATATTGAATTTCATTGTTGGATCAAAGTTTGGATCTTTTTGGTAATTTGGGTTGCATTTGGATTGGTTTTAAGTGGGTGTTAGTTAGTTTTTGTGGTTGATTTTGATTTGTGCTGGTTTCTAAGCATTTGGGAATTTTATTGTTGGATCAAAGTTTAGATCTTTATTGTGATTTGGGTTGCTTTGGATTGTTGTTTAGCGGGTGTTCATAAGTTTTTGTGGTTGATTTTGATTTGAGTTGGTTTTTGAGCATTTGGGTGCTCTATGGAATTTCATTGTTGGATCAAAGTTTGGATCTTTTTGGTAATTGGGGTTGCATTTGGATTGTTGTTAAGTTGGAATTTGTTAGTTCTGGTGGTTGTTTTCTATTTATATTGGTTATTGAGGAATTGGGGTTTTCGGACCTTCATGATTGGATCAAAGTTTGGGATCTTTGATTAAAATAATGTTGGTTTTGTGTTTTGTTTATGATCCTGGGGTTTTATTTGCTGTGTTCGTGGTGTGGTACATTGGATGTTTTGTTTAATTTGTTTGGGTTGACTGTGTGTGGCTAGAATGCAAATGTTGGTTGCTATTTACAGCTTTTATGAACTTAGTTTCAGATGATAGACTTAGGATTTTTGTATTTGATTCTCGTTAAAGTTTCATTGATCGTGCTGAAAGGCAGACTCAGATGTTTTGTACGTAGATGAGTTCTGTAAAGTATATTTTGATTGAACTGAATGACGAGCCCTTTATTAAGTTAATGACGTATGTTAGCTTTAGCTGAGGAGGTTGGTAACGAGAGATCTGTGTACCTCACCTGACAAAAAACCTTTTCTCCGAAGGTTGGGGAAGGCGGGAGGGAGCTGCAGTGAATTTTTACTTTTAACTGTTGTAAAACAGAGCATGTTGCAATAGCACACAAACACAATCACAGTAAGTGTCTTGGTGATCCCTATTTGGGGGAGTTGGAGTGCCAGGTAGGCAGTTGAGTCATGTGTTTGGTGTGAGTTGCTTGGGTTGATTGTATGTGGCTAGAAATGGTAATGTAGGGAACTTTGCAGATATTGTGCGAGTTGTTTGAAATGGCAGACTCCGGATTTTGTGTGAAGATGATTTATTTGAAGTCTTATTTAATGAATTAAACTTACAGGATTTTTTTTTCCCACTTGTGGACTTAACAGAACAGGTTGGTGATGAGACATATGTGTAGCTCACCTGTTTTTACCAATGATGAGAAGCCTTTCTTCTGGCAGAAGGGAGGCTGGGGGAGGGGGGAGGGGATCCTGTATGAATCTGTAATTTAAGTCGGCTAATAATATAGAGCTTTCTACAATAGCATACACATGATCACAATCAATGTTAGATTGAAATTTGTCTGTGAATCTTGTGGTATCTGGTTGCTAGATCGCAATACCTTCTTTGGTTGCATTTTCAACTCTGTAATTATTCTCTTATCTGGTTGCTAGATTCACGATAATTTTTATTTACTTAGACATGGTTTTATAGAATTTTGTATTTTCGGTTTTAATTGTGCTGCTAAGTGCTAACTAATATTGTCACCTTTACGAATTTGGTTTGTAGAAAAAACCAGGTCTAAGTGCATATGCCAGTGACCCAGTAGAAGCTGCGAATTCACTAGTTCCTCTCTTGGAGGAAGCTGTAAATGTTGTTCCTGAAGAATTGCGTGGGAAAACTCCAGTTAGAGTTGGGGTGAGTTGCATTTGATTGCTTTTGTTTATTCCATGGATGAAGTACTCTTGTCTAAACTATTTCCTACTTTCATGCTCAATTGTTTAACCATTTGTGCTTACAGGCAACGGCAGGCTTGAGACAACTGGCAGGCGATGCGCCAGACAGAATATTGCAAGCAGTATGTTGCTTTTAAAATGTCATTCCTTATCTATGAAGGAGAACTTTTTTGGTCATTTTGTGGATTTAATTTGGTTTTTTGTCCTCATATTTGACATCTGTAACATTTGTGTATAGGTCAAAGATCTGCTCACGTCTGGAAGTTCCTTGAAAGCAGACCCATCTGACAAAGACTGGGTCACTGTTTTGGATGGAACTCAGGAAGGTGCTTTCCAGTGGGTATGTTACGCCCCACTTTTTCTTTTGAACTCCTCTTAGTACATGGGTTTCGTCGACAGCTTAGAGATTGTTTCTTTTTCACTGAGAATGTGCTGTTGGATGCACATGCACCTATCATAATAGTGGCTTCTTTTGTGAAAGTTCCTATCGGTGGAGGCCAGTTCTCCTTATGATGGCTTGTTTGTGCAAGAATTTCCTTTACTATTTATGTGCTTCAAATAAGTGTGGTTTCTATATAGTTTGAATCTCTATTCGTGCTAGTTTGCATGGTTCTCCGGAAGGCACGCCTAACATAAAAGTCCCCATCTTTAGATACCAGTTTTCCTTATGTTTGCTTGTTTTCTTTCAAGAATTTCCCTAACTTTATATGTGCTTTAAAAAAGTGTGGCTTCTCTATATTTTTAATATTTATTCTGTGCTAGTTTGGAACTTATATGAGTTACATCCCCCTTGCTGTAATCTATTTTATAGGGAAGTCAAATACTTGTATTATATATCTGGGTGCTTAAAACCGAAACATTACTGTTTGGCTAGAGGAAGTTTCTTTTTCTTCTCTGGGGGGTGGGGCGGGGTTGATTTATTTAAGGCTATATGAGCTTATGTCCTATAGTATGCTTTCTAGCTATGCAACATTTTCCTTATTGATCTATGAAGGGTTCACATTTTTTTAATTACAGATGAATATTGTTTCAAAACCGTCTTATTTACTTATGGAGACACCAGAATTGATTGAATAATATATTTCTCTCTTTCTTCATCCCTTCGACTGTTATTTTGTCTGCAAGCAATCTTTATCTTTAAAAATTTCTTTCCTTTTTCTAGAGAGAGAGAGAGAGAGAAGGGGGGGGGGGGCTGTCAATGTAATTGCTTGACTCCTTTTGTCTTGTCTCTGGTTTTATCTGTCTCAATTTTATTTTTAGGCCAAAAAGTTGGAGATTTTCATCTGGCGTTCGTCAATTGTTTGCAGGTGACTATAAATTATTTATTAGGAAACTTGGGAAAGAAGTACTCTAGTACTGTGGGAGTAGTTGATCTTGGAGGTGGATCTGTTCAAATGGCGTATGCTATCTCTGAGAGTGATGCCGCAAAGGCTCCAAAGCCATCTCCTGGAGAAGAGGTATATGTGAGGGACATGTATCTCAAGGGTAGAAAATATCACCTATATGTTCACAGGTCAGCACTTCTTTTCTCATTGATACTTTCTGTCTTCTCTCGACTAGATGCATTCAGTGAAGTCTGTTTTGCAATCTGAGTCTGACTTCTATTTTTGCAGTTACTTGCATTATGGTTTACTGGCAGCACGTGCTGGGATTATCAAGGCAGTTGGAGATTCTGGAAACCCATGCATTTTGGAAGGCTATGATGGTACAGGAGCTTGTTTGCTTGAATGCTTTCTGCTTTTGGATTTGTAGTTTTATTCCAATTGGTGATTGTAGATGCATTTTATTGTGTTTTGCATCATATTCTTTTGGATTGTCGGGAATTTAAAGCATCCCAATTACTGTTCTATTTGCTCCAGAGTAGCTACCCAGTTGGTCCTTCCAGTTTCTAATGCTATGTATAGCCTCATCATGACGAATCAACGATAGTTATTGGGCAGTATAAAGCTAAACCTTAGACGTGGCATAGACATGGTTTGCTTCGTCATTACGTTGACAATTCTTTTTACAGGATTGCTCTCTCTCGCTCTCTCTCTCTCTCTCTCTGAATTTTGATTGACATCTTATCCTTTGTTTTCTTTGATCTATCTTTGCTTCACAATGCTGTCTAGTTCTTTGGTACATACTTTCTAGGCTATATGCCTTTATCATGGCATGGCAAAGAGTGATTTATTGACATGATTTTCATGACCTTGAAAAGTTCTATCCTGTCGGAATCTTTGTTAATACTGCTTTTATAATTTTTTGCCACCCTCTATTAGTAAAGAATGGCATCTTCTACTAGTGAAGGTTCTGTGGTGAAGGCATTGTTAACTGAACTCTTTACTTTTCACTCATTTGGCAACAATTGGAGGTCAAATAAATGTTTCATCACTAAAGCGGAAGTAGCTGAAAGCCTGCAAATCTTTCTGAAAGGGATTGGCAATATTCTGTTTTTGTAACAGCCACTTCTCTGGATCGCGTCTCCTTGTTTCTGGGCCCAACCTTTAAGGCATGTGCCATGAAGCCACTAAACTGTATTTAGGGGAAGTGACCCAATAAATAAAATGGAAGTGCAGGCTCAGACTATGTCTACTCAGTTTGCACACATCACACTACACTTCTTTCATAGATTTTTTTTTCGCATAAGCTTGTTTGCGCACTAAGTTTTATTACATATTTAGTTTTATCTGCAATGCCATGTAATTGACAGAGGTCTTTTACTATTTGAAGGCTCTTATACTTATGGAGGAGTAACATACAAGGTATCAGCTTCTCCATCTGGCCCAGATGTGGATGCTTGCCAGTCATTTGCCGTAAAGGCTCTGAAAGTGAATGAAACATGTACTCACATGCAGTGCTCGTTTGGTGGTGTCTGGAATGGTGGTGGGGGTGATGGACAGAAAAATCTGTTTGTTGCTTCATTTTTCTTTGATAGGGCAGCTGAGGTATTGTCTGTTATTCAGCTGCTACATGATATCAATTTTGGCTATCCTGTTACATCCTATCTCAACCTTACCACAATTGCTGTCTCTGCAGGCTGGTTTTGTTGACTCAAAGAAGTCAGTTGCTACAGTACGTCCTTCAGATTTTAAGGAGGCTGCTAGACTTGCTTGCGGCACGAAGCTTGAAGAAGGGAAGTCTAAGTATCCCAATGTAGAGGGTGACAATTTGCCTTATCTGTGCATGGATCTTGTCTTTCAGTATACGCTTCTTGTGAATGGCTTTGGTAAGTTGTTCATCGACACTCTCATTATAGGAGTCTTGAGCTCCCCCCAGCCCCCACCCCAAAAAAATAACAAAAATGATGTGCAGTAGTTTACTGCTATTAGTGA
This sequence comes from Corrigiola litoralis, assembly GCA_901111285.1. Taxonomy (NCBI): domain Eukaryota; kingdom Viridiplantae; phylum Streptophyta; class Magnoliopsida; order Caryophyllales; family Caryophyllaceae; genus Corrigiola; species Corrigiola litoralis. Next base: position 8,670 of record CAAKMY010057805.1, read on the forward strand.
TTGTCTTACTGCCTCATCTCTTGGAGTCATCCAACCACTCTAATTATACCCGGTGCTTATTCTTGATCATACAGGCCTAGATCCCTCACAGTCTATGACATTGGTGAAGAAAGTACCGTACGGTAATTCTCTGGTTGAAGCGGCGTGGCCATTGGGGAGTGCTATTGATGTTATGTCGTCGTTGGCTTAATCGAAAAGTTGATTTCGTTATAGGCATTTCCTCCTGGGCACACTCTTTTTGTTGAAGTTGAGTTTGAGCCACTACTGTCTACTATTAGTGGCCCAGAAGTTTTGACACGACATGTCAGATCCATACCAAATTATTTAGAGAATTGTTGTTGGATTAGATTGCAGAAAAACTTGATACTAGTGATCTTCCATTATTTTGTAATTATAGTTTATATCATACGATACCATCAGATTCATTCAGCTGATCGTTCATTGATCAATTCAAAGTAATTAGATTGTTTTGCATAAAAGATAATATCAAGAGCAAATGAGCAATGACCAGTTTCCTTTCATTGGATATCTTCATATATTATTTTGAGTTTGGCGAACTCTTGATCTACCCCTTGCACAAGGCAGTATCAGGATTCAGGAACCTATTAGCAGCACCAGTAACTTAGCAGCAACAGATAAAATGCACTCTCTGCAACCTTAGTGGACTCGTGCAGCATTTCAGCATTTCTACAGTGTTACCATGGGAAAGAACAATGTTCATTATCCTTTTTTGTTGTGCGGAAGCGCGGTGGTGAGCAATACGGCATAAACAGAAAATAAACAAGAACGATAAGAGGCAGATATTTTACGCGGTTCACCATCAACATGATGGCTACGTCCACCAGAGGATCTCGAATTTCACTATATGAGAAGTACAAACGTACAAACCCATGATTCGGGAACAGATGAGAGACTGATAAGAAAATTTTAGCCCTATTATTTTCTCCCTGAATTTTACCTTCATGGGGATTGATGAGAAAAACTCTCCTATACTTTACTCTCTGATATCTCACTTTAAAGTAGGCAAGACTCTTGAGGTGTTTACATATCAAACCCTCTAAAGCAATGACCTAATAGAATAAGGAAACTAAAAGGCCAACAAGACGACTATTAAAGAAAAAACCGTGTCGGGCCCAAAAACCCTCGGTCGAACGCCGCAACAAGATCCTGTTTTTGACTTTTGGTCTGGTCGCACCTGGACGCACCCCATCAGGGGCGGATCTTCCCTTTGCCGAAGGGGAGCCCGGCCCCTACTGGGATTTTAGATTTGTACAATATCCTTTATCAATATATCATATGGCCCATGCTGGCTTAGTGGCGAAGACTTCAACTTCTATACAAGAGGTACAAGGTTCAAGCCTTGGCCCCTGCTCATTAGTTTTTCAAGATCCGCCACTGCACCCCATGACGCTCGTCACTGGGTGGACGAGCTACTGTTTTCTCTGCTTTCTTCCTCTTGTTTACAACACGCCAAACGAATTACTTGCTTTCGAAACTCTGAAATGAACTCCAAACATGTTCAAGTCACATTCTAACACTTTCAAAATACAACCTTGTTGGCTCTTCACTGGCAATCAATACTGCATATTTTTATAACATTACAATTCGATGTAAACTTCAAGTCATTCATCTAGTCTATTGACCAATAAAAAATAACAAAAGGAAAATATGATCGATACCTTGATTTAGCCTATTAAACATCATTTTATCATAAGATCGTAAACATCACCAATTTACTACACATCTTCTCAAAGTTTCAAATAAGTAAAAACAATATGATTAGGATAACTTGTCCCTTTCTCCTTCCCGACTCTTCATTTCACTAAATGAGATTCCATAATTTTATTACTTACAGTAAAAAAAAAAAAGGTTAATATCGCTTATTCTCTTGTACTGTTACTCCAAAATTCATTCTTTTTTCTTTTGTGAATAAAAAGGCACATTAACTATATGAAATGTACGATGTATACCATGTAAAGTTAGTATTACAGTTGTTTGGCAAATTATAGGAGGAAATACTATTTTTAACAGCTTTGGTGTAGTTCAAGCTATATGTTTTTGTAAAAAAAAAGATTAGCTCTGCTAAGAATAGATTACGTGCGAAATATTTTTTATAAAAGATAAATGGTATGTAATTAGTATATTGACTTGTATACTATAAAAAGAACACTTTTTACTAGTAGTTAACTATGATCAATAATTCCTAAACTAACTCATCATTTTTCTAAATATCTATACCAAAACTTGTGTTTTCCAAAGTATAATTTGTTTTCTTTAATTGATAAAAAGACGGTGATAAACAAAATTCATATGTAAATATATAATTATAGATACAATCACTCGTAACTTTTGAAATCAAACAAATTGTGCTAGATTTTAAGGATGACGGAGAAGGTGGTTGAGATAACTTTTAGCTCTAATTTGTTTTTAAAGTGTCTGACATTTCAATTTACTTCTGCTTACTTTGTTTTATTTCAACTTAAACTTTTCTTATTTTTCAGAAACATTATTTTTTTTTGTGATTAATTTTCTTATTATTCCTAATTCTTAACTTTTCTCAAAACCAAGAACAAAAAAGTTCAACTTTGCTTATTTTCTTTTTAGCTCTTCTAATTTATTCTATACTTTTCATATTAAATAAAAATAAGGCGCAAAGAACACGCCCTAAGTAGGTGCAAAATGGTCTGCTTACATACTTTTACATACTTTTAGCCATGACTATGATAGGGCGCCAGTCGATGGTGTCCAAATAAGGCGTCATTCTCTTACGAGATCATATAATAGTAGATTATAATAATACCATTTGAGAAGGTGATACTCGAATTGGGTACCAGAGTACTACAAATCAACAAAGAGACTGTTTGGTTTTAATTTTAAAATTAGATATGGTCATTGTTGGCCTTAATGGGGTCGTCTTTTATTAATATTATGATAAAAGTTATCATTTAAATAGACAGCGATCACACTTAAACAAGCCTTCGAGAAATGATTTTCACGCTCCATATTTGTTTCTTTTTTACCATAGATGATGTGGTGGTCCAGGACCACCTAATAATTTCTCCCTCATATGAGAGTCATAGATTGTTGCCCATATTAATATGTGCTCTCAAATTGAAGTGTTTACTAGGAGTGTAAAAATAAATTAAAGGAGTGTAAGAATCAGTTTTCAAGACTTCCGGACTATAAATACTAGAGCTGACAAATTGGTAGGTCAGGTCGGGTTTGTGTTCGGGTTGGCAGATAAGTGGGTTGATTTTTTACTGATCTGGACATGACCTGTTTAGTTAAATGGGTCTAAAATCTCAACTCTCGGGTTGACCTGACCTGATCTGACCTGTTAACCCATTGAAGTTACAAAGTTAATTCTTTCGACATAACCTATTATAATCTAAATGACCTTTCTACTCAATGCTTGACTAAATTATTAGACAAAATTATATTAAAATGTTATAATACTTCAAATATTCAATAATACCACTATTTTCATCACTAAGGTTTAAGTTTAACATTCAATTAATTTTCCATAACTAGTGGATTCTTAGTTAAACGGGTTGTCGTGTCGGGTTCGTGTTATAAGTTGCCGACCCAAACCCAACCCACTTAATTTCGTATCGAATTCGTGTCGACCCAATTAATTTAATGGGTCAAAAACGTCAACTCAAACCCGCTAATTTCGTGTTGTCGTCGTGTCAACCTGTTAACCCATTGAAGTTACAAATTCATTCATTATCTAAGCGCATAATACATCATACAAGAGGTGCGCAATATAATTGGGACATGACGGGACCATCTCATTTTCCTTTGGGCTGTATCCACTATTTAGTACAAACTTGTGCTACAATTAGCATTTCTACAGTGTCCATAAAAAAGCCACACTAAAGAGCTTCTACTCAACTTATTTGACTCCTTTCTTTGTTGGAGTCAATTTTTGTCACATCCTCTTTTGTAAGTAAAACCCATTTCTCTGTTTTTTTAACTTTTTTAATATATTTTTTTAATTTGAGTGCATAAACCCTAAACCCTGAAGTTCAATATTCACTGCTACAACTATTTGATTGCATATTACTATAACTAATCTTGCAATGTATTAATAAGCATATATTATATGGTTTTGTTAGTGGGTTATTATTTTTTATGAGTTTTATATGTTTTTGCATAATGTTAGTAGCTTGTATTGGAGCTGGGTATCACTGGAAATAAACCCATGATTAGTTTGATTATTAAAAATGAAGTAGAAAAACCCAGTTAGTGATATTTGCTAATAAGTTGGTTAGCTTGTGTTGTTTTCGTTGTGTCGAAAATGAAGAAAATGCTGTAGCTTAAGAGTTAAGACTAGAAATGAAGAAAATGTTCGATTAGTGAATACATCTTGGCATGAGTATCGCCCTGAACGAGGTTTAGGGAGGTCTTAGAGATATTTGCTCATAAGTTGATTAGCTTGTGTTGTTTTGTATATATTGGAAATGAAGAAAATGTGGTAGCGTAAGACAAAAAATTAAGAAAATGTTCAATTAATTAATACATCTTGGCATGAATTTCGCCATAAACGTGGTTTAGGGAGGTCTTAGTGATATTTGCTAATACGTTGATTAGATTGTATTGTTTTGCATATGTCGAAAATGAAGAAAATGCAGTAGCTTAAGACAAAGAATGAAGAAAGTGCTCAATTGAATGATAGAATCTTGGCATGAATTTTGCCATGAACGAGGTTTAGGGAGGTCATAAGTTGATTAGCTTGTGGTGTTTTGTATATGTTGAAAATGAAGAAAATGGGTAGCTGAAGACAAATAATGAAGAAATTGTTTAGTGAGTGAATATATCTTGGCATGAATTTCGCCGTGAACGAGGTTTAGGGAGGTTTTAGTGATATTTGCCAAAAGGTATATTAGCTTGTGCTGTTTTGTATATGTCGAAAATGAAGAAAATGCAATAGCTTAAGACAAAAGATGAAGAAAATGTTTAATTGATGAATAAAATCTTGGCATGGATTTTGCCGTGAACGAGGTTTAAAGAGATCTTAGTGATATATGCTAATATGTTGATTAGCCTGTATTGTTTTGCATATGTCGAAAATGAAGAAAATGCAGTGGCTTGAGACAAATGATGAAGAAAGTGTTCAATTGAGTAACTTGGCAAGAACTTCACTGTGAACGAGATTTAGGGAGATTTATGTAGGCATATGGTTATGACTTATGGATTTGCTACAATGCTGACAAAATTCAGCATGAATAGCATAAGGCGTATTCTGGATTAAAAGTTTGGGGTGCATTTCTACTGCTTTTTTACAATTTTCTACCTCTTTTACTATTTTTCCTTTTTTCTACCATTTATTTTTACCATAATTTACCATTTTTCAAAAGAATCGGGGGTGCAGTTGTTACCCCTTGGTACCCCCCCCCTTTCCCCTTTCCTGAGCATAAGATGTAAAATGACTGAATACTAAGTAGGGATTGGATACCGCGGTAGCAAATAAGTAGATACCCTTCTTGCCCGTGATAGTTAATTCTGAAGATGATATATAGGTGATTATTATCTGAAAAATGGAGTATAGGGTTTGCTGCTTATGGTCTGTGTACTGTTTGTAATTTAGTGCTGTTTGTGAAAGATGTGATTATCTTGATACAGATTGAATTTTTTATTTTTGGTTTAATGTCTTATATATCTGAATGAATGATAAATTCATTGGACTTGCAGGATGGCTATATTACGAGTAAAATACAAGTTTTGAGTGTCTGAAGAGGATACATGTAATTTGAAGACATGAACAGTAATGTTGTTTGTGCAACTCGTGAAGCGAAGAAGAAAGACCTTTCTTGCACCTTTTTCTTCGCTTGCCGTTCCTATTTCAATTCCAATTAAATCTCTCTACCGTCACAAACCCTCCTTCCAACCTTCAACCAATCTCTGCATCCTGCGTTCAAAAACCAAACTATATGCCACCTTTTTCTGTTCTCTCATTCATATCTTCTTGTCTTGTGGACATCCTTCCCGTGCTTCTCAAGCATTTCTCTTCATGCAGACAAATGGAGTTTTTCCTTCAGACTTGCATTCATGGAATCGTCTCCTGCATGGATTTGATAGTTTTGGTTCTGTTTATCAGGTACAAGTTGTCAACTACAAACTGCTAATTGCTGGAGTGAATCCCTTATATTTCTGCTATTGCATCTTTTCACGCTGTAAATGAACTTGGCATTTTGAGTTCTATTTTGGTTTAGCGCTTTAATTTTATACGTTTTTTCTTTAGAATGTGTGTTTATTCTCCATTTGTTTCGGGTTTCTTCTTCATTCTATGGTAAATTCATTATTTGGGGGGTGGGGCCTGGGTAGAGTCGCAAAGGATAGGTTTTCCAGATTAAGAAGCTTTATTACTATGAAATTAGTCACCTTTGAAACTAGGATTCTTTGCTTTAGTGAGGTATTCATCAAATTAGCTGTAAACATTGGAAAAAGGGAGAGCGTGTTGAAATTTAAAAGACTGGGTAAATTATTGCTCGTTATATGATCTGTTTCTGTTTTCCTTTTCCCAAACCTAACCTAAGATTTTGACATCTAATTTTGTCATTTATGTAGATTGGGTGTTACTGAATTAGGCTAGGAACCTAGCCCTGGTTTGATTTTTGTTAGGTATTTCTTTTCTCTCGGGAGATGCTATCGTAAGGATTGTTCTGGTCATGATATCTGAATGTGCTAAATACGTCCTGAACTTAGCTATTGTTTTGTTTTACAGGTCTGGTTCGTCTATTCGGAGATGCTGGCTCGTGGGATAATCCCTCATGCCTCCACTCATAATATATTACTTCGCTCTTTATGCAACATTGGCATGTTGGATTCTGCTCTTAACTTCCTTCGTATTGTTGATGAAGTTGACACCATCACATATAACACTCTCATATGGGGACTTTGCCAGCAAAATTTGCCGGAACAGGCCCTGGGATGCTTATCTCAGATGATGAAGAAGGGAATTCCTATTGATACCTGTACTTGTAACATCTTGATTAAAGGTTTCTCCGATGTTGGATTGTTAGGATTTGCAGAACTGGTCCTACATTCTTTAATTAAGTGTAGTGGTGGCGGCGACAGTCATCCTGATCTTACCAGCTTCAACACTTTGATTCACGGTTACTGCAAGGCTGGTCTGATGGATAAAGCTCTCCAAGTAATGGAGAGTATGCAGAACATGGGCTTACTACCTGATGTTGTTACTTATAATATCCTAATTGATGGGTTCTGCAGGGTTGGGGCCTTTTCTGAGGCTAAGAGTCTCTTAAAGCAGATGCTGGCGGTGGATGCACAGATTCGTGAAGATTCTCTATTAGACTCCGGACACATCCTGGTTGATGCAAAAGGAGAAAGTGCGGCGGTAGTGCGACCCAATGTGACTACATACACAATATTAATTGCAGCTTACTGCAAGCAACAAGCAATACCGGAAGCACTAGAATTATATGAGGACATGGTTTCTAGTGGAATCTTTCCAGATCTTATTACATATACTTCCATTATAAGCGGCCTGTGCAAGAGTGGAAGATTAGTTGAGGCACAAGCCCTTTTTAAGGAGATGAAGCAAATGGGGACGGAACCGAATCATGTATCATTCTCAGCTCTAATTGATGCATTCTTTAAAGATGGGAACCAAATTGGTGGTTTTGCTTTTTTAAGTCAGATGGTGACTCGTGGTCTGCTTTTGGATCTTGTCTTGTACACAAGTATGATGGATGGTCTATATAAGGCTCATAAACCAAAAGAAGCTGAAGATGTGTTTGAGAAGCTTTTAGTGGAAAATATGAGACCCAACCATATTACCTATTCTGCCTTGATTGATGGTCGTTGCAAGTCAGGAGACATGAAGGGTGCTGAATGCATACTGCAAGAGATGGAGGCTAAAGGTGTTTGCCCAAATGTCGTCACATATTCTGCTATGATTAATGGCTATGTCAAAGAAGGAAAGCTTGAAAAAGCTTTTGATCTTATGAAGAAAATGGTGGAGCAGAATGTAGAGCTTAATTCTGTAACATATGGTACATTAATGCACGGGTGTTTTATTGCCGGGAAGCAAGAACTTGGCTTGGACTTGTACAAGGATATGAAGATGCAAGGTTTAGATGAAAACAACTTCATAGTAGATGCTTTTGTGAACACCTACAAAAGAGGTCAGAAGATGGATGAGGCAATGAAGCTGGTTCAGGATGTGCTCTCCAGGGGCATATTGCTGGATCGTATTAACTACACGAATTTGATTGACGGTTACTTTAAGCTAGGAAATGTGCCGGCTGCTCTTAACTTGGCCCAAGAACTTACTGAAAAAGGTATAGGATTTGATACTGTTGCATTTAATGTTTTATTGAGTGGGCTTCTGAAGCATGGAAAGTACGAACCGGAATCAGTTTATGATGGACTGAAACAGTTAAATTTGGTTGCTGATTCAGCGACATACAACACAATGATCCATGCCTATTGCATGGATGGAAGAGTAGTGGATGCTCTTAAAACGTGGGCTGAAATGAAGGGCCATGGGCTAGTGCCCAATCATATCACCTGCAACATTCTCATCACTGGTTTATGTAAATTTAATAAGCTGGATGAAGCAATTGGTGTGTTGAATGAAATGTCAATCGCGGGGTTTCGCCCAACATCTAGTATACATAGAGCTGTGCTAGCTGCAGCTTCAAAGATAAAAAGGGCAGGAGTGATTATACAAATTCATGAGCAGCTTCTGGCCATGGGCCTTGAGGCAGATCGTGCCAGCTATAACACCCTCATTAATGTTTTATGTAGGCTGGGAATGACAAAGAAGGCTTCTACTATTTTCAGAAGTATGATGAAGCAAGGCATTTCAGCTGATATTCTCACTTATAACAGCTTTATACTTGGTTATTGCAAAGGTAGCCATATCAAGAAGGCTTTTGAAACATATTCCCAAATGTTAAATGATGGTTTCTCTCCAAGTATAGTCACTTACAATACGCTGCTTGATGGTCTATCTTCGGTTGGTTCTATGAAAGAGGCAGTTGATATAGTCGATGAAATGAGAGGAAGAGGGCTTGTGCCTAATGCTACGACTTATAGTATTCTGATCTCCGGTTATGCAAAAATGGGAAATATAAAAGAAGCAATCAGACTATACTGTGAAATGGTGTGCAAAGGTTTCATCCCCACAATAGGTGCATACAATACTCTTATCCACCATTTCACCCAGTCTGGAAAGATGAACCAGGCTCGAGAACTTATGAACGAGATGCAAGTAAGAGGCAGATCACCTAATTCATCCACATATGACATACTTATAGTTGGTTGGTGCGATTTGTCTAATCAAACAGAGATTGAGAAGGTGTTCAGACGATCATATCGCGCCGAGGCCATGAAATTGTTTAAAGAAATGACTGACAAAGGGTTAGTCCCAGGTGAAAGCACCATTTCTTCTATCTATATCACTTTGGCAAGAGCGGGTAAGAAGGCTGCTGCGGTGAGATTGAAGGAAATTTACAACAGAAGAGATCATAAGGCAAATGGTGAAAGGGGTGAGGAGTAGCATGAATCTATTATCTGAAAGGTTGGTCCATCTGATATTCTTGAAACAGAGTCCAATCAAAGGTCTGTACAGAACTATTGTTGGATCATACGTACAACACCAACAGCTTAACAGTGCTCCTTTACTCAGACATAGTTCTAGTAGAAACTCAGCCACTCCTGCACATCATCGGTGAATTATGAGTGGAGGATGGGCTGGTGGACACAGGTTTTCTGTAAACACGAAACGCTTAAGGCTTTCTCATATGCCTGAGGAAGAGTCGAGCTGAATGCTGCAAGGTCTGAAGTTTGAAGAGGTCCCGTGCTATCTTTTGTAAGTTGAGATAATTTCTGGGGAAGTTATGTAATCGTTCTTTAGATTTTTTGCATTAAGTAGCGTCTATATAGTTATACAACTGTTAGCAGATCAAAGTATTAAGAGCCCCCACCAAACAGTTATACTTTCCCCTTGTCATAAAAATTAAGGACTTCAAAAGCTGACAGAGTTTAGTTTATTTCATGTAGTTTGACATAGATAGTTATTTGCTACATTTGTTTGTAGGTGGACAAAGACCAAACTAGTAGCGAATACAGTACAAAGAACTATTGGCTGTTTGAGCAGTTGATCTTGGAGGTGGGTCTGTCAGTGACATTTGCCTTCGTAGAGAATCAAAGATACTGCAATTTCGCTGATGGTCTTCTTTTGGGAGAAAAACTACGTGAAGTACATGTTCTCTGATGATTGTGCTATATAATCAGCCATAGCTGACAGGTTACCCTGCTTCTCTAACTTTTATTATTGAGCATGACAGTAAAAACAAATTCTGCATTATGAATTACTTCACCATAAATACAATTTTGTTACTAGCTATCCCTAAGACAGAAGTATTACTCTAATCTGTGTCTGTATCTTTCTGCTGTATTGCCACTACAATTCAATTAAGGGAGTTTTTTTAAAAAGGTGTTCTCAAGTTCTTGCTCTGCCAGAAATTTATTAGAAGATACTTTCTTATTACTTTTTCTTCCCCTTATCACTGTTTCTGAGTTGATTCAAGAAAAGTGTTTCACTGCTTGTTCCAGTTTTCCCTTTTCTTTTCCCCTGCGACCACGTTGTGGGTAGCTTTATTAAATCAAGCATTCTTGATATAAAGGATTATACTCTTATAGAGCCCAGTGAATTTTGTCTTGTTCTAGGAGCACCATCATCGGTGATTATATCTAACCAATCCTATCGCCATTGAAGATCAATCCTTCATCATGATCCTTCTTTGAGACAGCATGTTGACCAGGGTAAGCACCCCCTGTTGCCTATTATTAATCGGGTGATCCATGGAGTTACTTTGGGAAAGGAACAAGACTGATATAATTTCCGTGACTTCTGTGATCGCTTCCATAACTGGTTATTGCTATAAAATCTCCAACAAACTTGACCATTTGTTGCACATAAAACATACTTCTCAGTATGAAGGAATGGAACAATATCTAGCACTGATTTTCGAAACTGTAACTTGTAACTGGAAGACAAAACAAAAGTTCACCTTTAATCTTCCATATCTCATTATCTTATAAGAGAGGAATAGACAAAAGATTGATTCATTTTCAGAAGCAGGCTATATTTCTTTATAGGGTCAGGGTCTCTGTATTTCTCCTTGTCAAAAGAAAGGGAGGGGGGGGGGGGGTTAACATTATGTACATTGTACAGTTACTCAGTTAGACCTCCCTAGATTGAGGAGCACAGTGGATAAGGTATCATTTTCTACAATTCAGGCAATTCTGAGTGCTCTACCCAGAACTTGTATGTCAGTAGGATTCAGGGCCTTTCATTCAGGGAGTACATTTTGCCCAACTTTTTCATTTCTAATGGATCATGAATGTCAGATTGCCAAATCAACCTATAATGGGTTCCACACTAGGCAAGGTCTGGGGAGGTCTAAGATGTAGCAACCTTACCCCTAACGATTTTTGAATGACTAGTAGAGAGGTGGTTTCCAAAAGACTCACAAAAATATTTTCTATACAAGGTCAGATTGCCAAATCATTCTTTCGAATTATATTTAAAGGCGATTGAGCAAGGTCTCATAACACGGATCTCTTTCGTTTCCCTTTATTTTCTAACTGACCTTTTATTTCCGACAGGCAATGTGATCAGATCTGTAGACTGTAGGTTGGCCATAATCTCTTCATTTTGGTTGAATCAGCATTCCCCTCTTTTAAAACTTAAAGTTTGAAAGATTGCTGTTGTAAAATTGCTAGTTTTTTTTCTTTGTATAGTTGCTTTTAACTGCTGATGAGCTCTGGTGGTGGAAAATTATGGGAATCCATGCCTGTTTTTCAGCTGTTATTGAAATTTTACCTCTCTGCTAGAGTTTTTTATTTTTTGAATTCTTCTCTTTGATGACATCATCCATCTGAAAATTGTCAACTTTCACCACAAACTATTTTTACCCTTTGTCTTCTCGTTCTGATTTTTAAAAGTCTGCTAGGCGCAAATTATTTCAGAACTGAGAGAGAGCGGGAGGGTGTATCTTGAATGCCATAATGATTACTTATAGTGTCAGGATTTTGGATATGGACATATTTGTACAGTTAAAGAGGTGCTTTATTAAAGGAAAATATGGTTGATCTGAATCAGCTCTGTGATGTGTATTAAAAATTTATGTTGCTCTGATTGAAATTTGGACTCTGAACAACTCACTAATTTGCTGAACTTGTATTTTTGCACTCAGCGCCCTTTTATAGTTCTATGCACTAGTGCTTTGCAAGCTTCTTGTTTCATTGTAGTCTTTCCTTTGATCTGCTGTTTGTGTCACTGCAAAACTTTTAAGCCAAAGCCCTTTGTTGTGGTTTTCTCTAGCATATATGTATATATTCAAAACCATTCCACACCCCTTCCCCAGCTTTCCTCCCTTTGTGTGTTTCTGTGTGTAAATATTCTAGGCCAGTGTTCATTTGTCCAGCACAGTAGGCTTGAAGCTCTTATACTGAAACATACATATGTAGCTAATACATTCCAGGTGTGTGTAGAATGGTGGTCAAGATAGCCAGATCTTTTCTTCTCTATTCTTTGCCATCAACTTTTCCTTATTTGTCGAATCATGCTCTGAGACCTGATAAGATGACTATGTTTTCTTTGTTTTGTGATTTCTCTTAATGGTGCTGATCAAGAGTGTCCTCGATGTTTGATTTAATTTTTTTTTGGTTCAGATTACAGAATCCATAAATACTATGGAAGCTCAAGGGTGCTAGTTTCTAAGCTCTAACATCAAAATGTTCAAGACGATATTCCCCTTGCGGTGGAGCTGGTATCTATAAGACTACACTTGTAGCTACGGTAAGTTCATGACTTCATGCTCATTCCTACTATTACTCCCTCTGACTTATTTTGGCTAGTCAGAGGGATAGTTACCTTTCACTCTGATCAATTCTTCTTGTAACAGGCCCAGTAGCATCATAGGCAACAACTTTGTTAAATTGCTAGATCTTGTTCCTCTAGCCGAAGAGAATAGCCCTAACGGTGTGCATGTGGCGCTGGGTCGTCTGTCATGTAGATGATCGTGAAACATTTGATTGTTCAAGATGTACTTCGCACTTACCAAGACTTCTTTCCCAGAAGATGCAAATACACTTTGGGCTGTGATTTGTGTCTCTGGCTCTCAACAAAATCACCGTGTTATGGGCATTCTTCGAGTTTTTGTAGGTGACTTTGAAGTGCAAACCTTTAGTAGTCCGGTCTTTTGATTCTGTCCGTACATGCAGGTCTTAGCTACATTATATATCTATATATCACATGTAGTTTAAGTGTTCAACTATAGTTTCTTGTTCTGTTAATATCCTGTAGATCGAAATTTGCCATTTTGTGGGGTACGTCTTTCAATAGATATATCCTATTTTCCTTCATCTTTTATAAAGAGCCTCGTTTTTGTGTTGCATTGATTTACTGAAGATAGCCAAACATTGACTCATGGTAGTAAGGAAATTCCAACAATTTCAGACCATGAGAAATAGTCTCTACAGTTCCAATCATCTTCGTATAAAGTTGCACACACCACATTGGACTTCTGTGAAGTTTCTCAACAGCATTCAATGATACCAACTAGTACAAAATCTGAAGGTAGGGCTTCGGAAATATTGGAAAAATAACAAATATATGAAAAGAATAGAAAATTTACTATTGATGGAAGGGGAAGGACTATTACAGCAGGTCTATTCACATGAGACTTGGTAACCAAAAAATAGACAACAGATAACATTAGGAAGCATTAGACAAAAAATTGTCGCCCCGCTTCCAGTAACAAACTTTCTTGCATAAGTTGGTTCTATGGTCATTAAGCTAACACGATATCGATAGTGCTATATTTCAAGAGAACCCCAGTGATGGCAACAACACTATAGGCTTAAACAAATACTCCGTAGTTATACATCAATGTAGCACTAGGTGACGGTGTACTGGTATCAAGCAAGCTTGGGATCATGGGTTCACATGTCCCTTGAGCTTTCCAGGAAAGACGCAAGGCAAGCACAAGCCGTCGTGGCTAGGTCTATTCAACATGATCCTGCAATCTGTATAGTTCTCCATTCTCATCAGGTTCTTAATTTTGCAGAAGGGTAATACATTTATGGTTTCAGTCACGTTGCGTGCATCCTGTGCTTCATATAAGTCGTGAAAGTTATCGTTCAGGAAAGCGTCCAGATTGATACTGCAAGTAAGAGCTTGGAACCATAGAAGTACACATTTCAACAAATTGACGGTTTGCACCACATGAAATGGAAATTGTCTGGTGAAAATGCCTCTTCACTCCCATTCAATGTTACATCTTCCTGCAAAGATCCACAGTAGTGAAATCTTTATCGACAAAATCAAATTTGTGAATCTGCAAGAGGTATTATCACCAGCTGCAACATGAGAGAAAGTAGCATTTTCAAGCTGAGCAGCATCGCCAGACCACAAGCACTTAATGCTTCAAGTAGCATACGTGATTCCCTCAGCAAACTGCAGGTGGATCAGTTTATCACTTGCTGGATTTCTACTACCATAATCATAAAGGTAGATTCATATGGGTACAACATTCTCCATGGATAGCAGCAATTTCAGCATTAAACAAGATATTGCTGATCAGTCAGTTGTCAGTATCACGACAAGCTCGTTGGACATAGAAAGGAAGTTCAACTCATAGCGGTATGATGTGATCAACATGATTTTGTATCTCAATGTAAGGTTTTTTAAACCACATAAAAGGCTCTTATAAAGGGCTGTAGATAACAACCTAGGTTAGAAGAAATGAAGCTTGCAATAACATAAGAGAGCCGTTGATGAAACGTAAGGCTGGCAACAAGTGTGAACTGTAAAATCAGTTAGTCGCATTGACTTGCCTTATTGCGTCTTCAAGAGGAGGCTACTTTATGTGCATATTGATCTATTCTTCACATGCCTGCTGTCTTTATCTCCACCCTCATATGGCAAGTCTCATGGGTTTTATGTTGCAAATGCCAACAGGATGCAAGCTCAAATAATCATCATTCAAGAGCGTAAATGGCTGCATTTGATACATAGAACATTTTGCTTATACCTCTCTCAACGCTGACCAACTAGTGTGTAATCATTTCTATATGGAAGCTAACACCTTGAGCTTCAATTCAGTATTTGGCTGCATTAGACAACCAATGGATCATAAAGTTATGACTCTTCAAAGTTCAGCCACGGCTGCCATCTTTTATGTAAACTTCATCAGGTTACCAGTTCCTCACTCCACTGAAGCAGTCAGCAAATCATCACTGGTGACTAAGAAGTCAGAATCTGGTGACTGAATGTTATTTATTCTCATCCATCAACGTGCAACAGATCGTAAAGGTGTAGCATCATCAAAGTCCTCGTTTGGCCTGCGAACCTGGGGCAGTCGTCCAAAATAAGCCATCTTCTCGGACAGATTCTTTAGGCCATCATGCCTGTTAGCTAATTCCATGAGCACCTTAATTCTTCTAAAAGACACACTGCTAGGCTTTTGACCCTTGTTTACCATCTGCACAAAACATTTCTCAGCTTCATCCAACTTCCCCATATCACAAAGCAAATCAAACAAAACATCAGACACCAAAATAAATGACCCAAAACCCTTCTCCACCATATCATTCCACATCTCAAGCGCCATATCCACCCTCTCCTGCCTCTTAAACAGCTTAATCAAAAACATACAAGACTGTGTATTTGGCAAGCAACCAGCCACCTTCATCCTCTGGTACAAACCCCAAGCACTCCTCAAATCATTCGACCAATAAAACACCCTAAAGAACAAGTTATAAGTAGTTGGATTCGGACTCAACCCCTTAGCCGTCATCTCATCCATCAACTCATACGCCTCCCCAAGCCTCTTCGCAATACAAAAGTTCCTAATAGCAGCATTATACGCCGGAACATCCGGATAACACCCATACTCCTTCATCTCCTTCAACACCTCCCTAGCCTTATCCGGCTGACCAACCAACCCCAATCCCCCAATCAAACTCGTATACGTGATCACATCCGGCACCACATCCTCCTCGCGCATCTCATCCACAACCCTAAAAGCCTTCACAACCTCCCCACTCTTACAATAAACATCAACCAAACTATTATACGAAACAACATCCGGCCTCACACCCAACTCCTTCATCTCCTCCCAAAACCCCTCGGCATCCTCGGCCGACTTCCACCCGGACAACAACACATTAAAAGTCTGCAAATCAGGCCTAAACTGCCCCTTCAAACCATGATAAACATTCCTAGCATCAACCATAGTCTTCTCCTGACACAAAACCCTCAACAATGCATTATAACAACTCGTATCGAAATCGACAACAAGCCGCCTAAACCTCTTAAACCCCTCAACAGTAAGCCTAACAGAACACACCTTAGCAATCCTACCTAACACAACTTGCAAAGTCCTATGAGTAATCAATCCCCTATCTTTCCTCCTAGTCTCAACCAAAAGGTCCCACATTTTATCAAACTTCCTATTTCTACCAAGAATATAAAGCATGGTATCAAAAGACTCTTGGGTGTGATAAAAACCCTTTCTTTGACCACTAAAGTTGAAAAAGTCAAATGCTTGAAGTGGGTTTGAGTGGCTAAAACGAACCCTTTTGAGGACTTTATCAATGAGTTCATTTGTAAGGGGTATTTCACATGTTTGAAGGGATTTTTGCAAAAGTTGAGTACTTTGGGATGAGTTTATTATGTGATATATTTTGTCTACATCTTTATCTAGTGTTGAAGATGGTGATGTTGGTTTATATGATATGAACTTAAAGTGATGTGCATACCTTGGTATTTGAGTGTGGAAATGGAAGGTTTTGAGTGCCATTTTTTGAGGGAAATGCATAAAGGTTGGTTCTTTATGTGGTTTGAAGATGGGTGTGGGAGGTTGGGTGTAGTTGGCGGAGGTGGTGCGGTGGTTGTGGGAGGTGGTGTGGTGGTTGTGGGAGGTGGTGGTGTGGTGGTTGCAGTGGGTTGAAGAAAAGGGTGAAAGTTAACAGTCAAACAGGGGAGAGCAAAAAGGTAGGGGTATAAATGATTCGAGTCGAGTCGAGCTCGAATTAGGCCTAACTAGCTCGACTTGCGAAACTCAAAGCCGAGCTCGAGTAAGCTTGCGAGTTTGAAGAATGGAAGTTCGACTTTTGGGCTCGCGAGCTTAAATTGTGGAGGTCGAGGGGATCCCAATTTGGGTTCGTGTTTTTTTTTTCGGTTGCTGTTTAGATTTTTGTTTACTTAATGGAAGATTTAACCTTTTTTCATTATAATAGCATATGTATATTTTGAAAACTCCCTATCCATTATATATTTATGTAAAAGAGAAAATTAGGTCTAAGTATATACTATTTTGTATGATATAAATACTATTTTATTATATTTTTTAAAATATTCGAGAGTATCACGAGCATTTCGAGCCGAAAACTAGCCTACTCGAGTAGGCTCGTTAGAAACTCGAATGGACTTCGAGCTCGAGTCGAGCTTTCAGGAGTCAAGTATTAACAGGGCTTTGACCGAGTCGATCTCAAATAGCTCGTGAGTTGTCTCGTCTCATTTACACCCCTAAATATAGGTGAAAAGAACCTTTTGAGGTTTATTTATTTTTATTTCTATTTTTTTGGGCGTGATATTGATGTCGATTTTTGAGTGAGTGTAGATTGAAAAATTCTTGTAAACGTTTGATTAATAAGGAAAATGTCACAAATTTATTGGTCAGAAAATATAGTTTTCCTCAATTTAATTTGAGAGCAGTCAATAACCCTAATTAGTATAAAGAAAAAAGAAAAAAAAGTAGTTCAATCAGTCGATCTTTACTTAAAACAATAATATTTAAATTAAGAGTTTGAATCACGCCTACATCACCACTCTTATTGGCTTCTTATAGATTTGAAGACTTACACAATGCAATCATGCTCACATCATCAATATTGAAGAAATCTAGTCTCCATCTGTTTCCATAGTAGCCATGTTTAAAACACTCAATTTCTAATCTAATTGTTATCAGTAGTTAATCTGGTCATTGGATCGGGTTCGAGTTGGGTCAGTTCGTAATTATTAACTTGAAAGTCATGTCCAATAAATATAGAAAAATATATATAGTCTTTATATCTTTCCTTGTAATTTCAAATGAGTCATAAATTATTTTCTTTTTTTTTCAAAGTCATAGATATAAAATATAACCCTTTTCCAAAGTGGACTCTTTATATTTAAGACCTATATAAATGGGGGGAGGGGGGGGGAAGAAAAAAGTTTGTTGATTATTAAACTTAGAAGTGGTGTACAAAACCGAAGGAAAAATATGTTTTTTTTGGTTAAAAAAAATATATATCTCCTTCGTTTTTTTTTTAATTTCAAAAAACCGAAGGAAAAATACTTTTGTATATTTTCTCGTACATCCTTTTGTTCCGCATAAAGATAGAGGGGAAAATATAATTTCTTTTTTTTTTATATAAGGAAAATATAATTTCATGTGAGCTAAACATATTTATCCATATTTATTTTGATGTATGATATATCATATATTCATAGTAGGAGTGTATGATATAAATTACAAGCTAAGCGGGAAAAATATAACGACCGTGTCACTTGTGAGCTAAACACACCGCCTAATACTTGAGATAAGTAATAAAATTCAGGATAAGTAATCGTTCCTATGTTCGAACTCCTGAACTACTTAGGATTAGTAATTTTTCCTAATTTCGAACTCCTGAACTTAGGATTAGTAATCCTTTCCTCCTTACAATAGGATGTGTACGTTGCGTACTTGAGGGCCAAGTCAGGGTTTGTTGCCCTACCCTCGTAGACCATATACCTATATATATATAACTCATGGGGTGAATTCGATCACAGAACCCCGTGAATAAAGATTCTTCAGACCCTAGAAATCACTTGATCACCATTCATCATGCTCAACAGAAAAGAAGCAGGCAACTCACATGGCTTCTTTCTGAGTCATGACCCGGATTTTGTGAGAAGAGAAGAAGCAACTTTGAGTGGGATGTCACCTGATCATGATCATGGTCTTACCACATCGCTTTCCCTCGGAAGTTGTTCTTCGATTTCGTCTGTGGAGAACAACATGACACCAACAAAATCTGGTTCTAAAGTTATTTTCCGTGGCCAGGAAACTACCTTCTATGACTTTCTTGGCCAAGAAAAGCTTAAGAATGTCGTTCGAAAAGTTAAGAAACGAAAGATTATTTTGCCAGCAGGCTGAGTTTGTCCCCTCCATGCTCCGATGATCGAAATGTCGACGTCCGAAAAGCCAAGAAACCTAAGCTTGTTCTGCCACCAGGCTGGTTGAGTTTGTCCCCTCCAGGCTCCGATGATCAATATGTCGATGTTCGAAAAGCCAAGAAACCTGGGCTTGTTCTGCCACCAGGCTGGTTGAGTTTGTCCCCTCCAGGCTCCGTGATCAATATGTCGATGTTCGAAAAGCCAAGAAACCTGGGCTTGTTCTGTCACCAGGCTGGTTGAGTTTGTCCCCTCCATGCTCCGATGATGTTGCTTCAACTAGTACTGGGGAGCGCAGCGAGGTTGATGAAGGGGCTCCTATTGTTGCTTCCACTAGTGGAGAGGTTGATGACGGGGCTCCTATTGCTGCTGTTCCGCTAAACTGTGTACCTCCACAACCCCAAGTAGCACCGCCTCATGTGAACCCTCAAGATGTTCAGTGGAGCATTACAAAGCCGTTGACAAAGAGTGACTGTGATGGTGAAAGCCGACTTTTGATTCCGAAGAAACTGATCCAGGATCACTTTCTTTCTCATTTGAAGGAGGAGACAATGAAGGCAAAGGCTAACACTGTCGAGGGCTTATGTGTTGAGGTGTATGATTGTGATACAAGGGTTCGGACTGAACTGATACTGAAGAAGTGGGTTACTGGGTGCTATGTACTGGCTGGAAACTGGATGAGGGACTTTGTCAACAGGAGGGGGCTTAAGAAGAAGGATAAGATTGGACTGTTCTGGGATCAACCTCACCAGAGGCTGTTGTTCACTGTCTTGGAAGTAGCCGTTCCCTCTGCGAACACTGAGCAAAGTTTGATAGTGTGTGACGATGTCGATCTAAGCGCTTAGATAGTCTTTAAATCGTATAAGAACAATTCTGTCTGTAGAAAAATAGTACGGAGTACTACGTATGTCATATGTTGTGTTGATGATCGATAATAGCTTTTCAGTTATACGGAGTAATCAGAAACTGTGAACGTACCTAGTTTTAATTTATCGCTATTTTAATTTCTTTTTGTTTCATTGTGTATTTCAATTATGGATTTGAGCAACTACTGATATATGTTTATCTAATCACACAAGACATTGCAGCAGTTAAACCGTCAGGCTATTGATAGATGTTTATGCGAATTCGAATGATCAACTAAGCTAGCGTAGCTCAAGATGAATCAGATATACAATATAAAAGGTGTAAACCCTTTTGAGGACTTTATCAATAAGCTCATTAGTAAGGGGGATTTCACATGTTTGAAGGGTTTGTTGCAAAAGTTGAGTACTTTGGGATGAGTTTATTATGTGATATATTTTGTCTACATCTTTGTCTAGAGTTGAATATGATGATGTTGGTTTATATGATAGGAACTTAAAGTGATGTGCATACCTTGGTAATTGAGTGTGGAAATGGAAGGTTGGTTCTTTATGTGGTTTAAAGATGGTGTGGGAGTTTGGGTGTAGTTGGCGAAGGTGGTGTGGTGGTTGTGGGAGGTGGTGTGGTGGTTGTGGCGGTGGTGGCGAGAGTGGGTTGAAGAAAAGGGTGAAATTAGAGTGAACAAACAGTGAAACAGGGGAGAGCAAATAGGTACGGGTGTAAATGAGTCGAGTCGAGCTCGAATTAGGCCTAACTCGAATCAACTTGCGAAATTTAAAGCCGAGCTCGAAGAATGGAAGCTCGACTTGAGCTCACAAGCTTAAATTTTCGAGCTCGAGTGAAAACTCAGTTTGGGCTCATTTTGTTTTTCGTTGTTGTTTAGATATTTGTTTACTTAATGGAAGATTTAACCTTTTTTCGTTATAAAAGCATGTGTATATTTTGAAAACTTCGTATCCATGGACCATCATATATTTATGTAAAAAGAGAAAATTAGGTTCAAGGATATACTATTGTTTTGTATGATATAAATACTATTTTATTATATTTTTTAAATATTCGAGAGTATCACGAGCTTATCGAGTCGAAAACTGGCCTACTCGAGTGGACTTCGAGCTTGAGTCGAGCTTTCAGGAGTCAAGTATTAATAGAGCTTTGACCGAGTCGATCTCGAGTAGCTCGTGAGTTATCTCGTCTGATTTACACCCCTACATATAGGTGAAAGGAACCTTCTGAAATCTTTTTTTTTATTTTTATCTTTTTGGGCGTGATGTTGATGTCGTTCGAGTGAGTGTAGACTGAAAAATTCTTGTAAACGTTTGATTAAAAAGGAAAATGTCACAAATTTAATGGTCAGGAAATATAGTTTTTCTCAATTTAATTTGAGAGTAGTCAATGACCCTAATTAGTAAAAAAAAAAAAAAAAAGTAGCTCAATCAGTTGATCTTTTATTAAAACAATATTATTTAAATTAAGAGTTTGAATCACACCTACATCACCACTCTTATTTGCTTCTTATATATTTGAAGACTTACACAATGCAATCATGCTCTCATCATCAATATTGAAGAAATCTAGTCTCCATCTTTTTCCCTAGTAGCCATGTTTAAAACACTCAATCTCTATTCTAATTATTATCAGTAGTCAATCTGATCATTGGGATCGGGTTCAGGTCGGGTCAGTTCGCAACTATTAACTTGATAGTCATGTCCAAAACATGTAGAAAAAATATATTGTCTGTCTATTTCCTTGTAAATTCAAATGAGTCATAAACTGTAACCCTTGTTCAAATTAAGACCTATATAAATAAGGGGGAAGGGGAAGAAAAAAGTTTGTTGATTAATTGATTATTAAACTTAGAAGTGGTGTACAAAACCGAAGGAAAAATATGTTTTTTTTGGTTAAAAAATATATGTATCTCCTTCTTTTTTTTAAATTTCAAAAAACCGAAGGAAAAATACTTTCGTATATTTTCTCGTACATCCTTTTGGTCCGCATAAAGCTAGAGGGGAATATATAATTTTATGTGAGCTAAACATATAATTATCCATATTTATTTTGATGTATGATATATCATATATTCATAGTAGGAGTGTATGATATAAATTACAAGCTAAGCGGGAAAAATATAACGACCGTGTCACTTGTGAGCTAAACACACCGCCTAATTTAATAATTGGGATAAGTAATAAAATTCAGGATAAGTAATCGTTCCTATGTTCGAACTCCTGAATTACTTAGGATTAGTAATCCTTTCCTC
>CAAKMY010057816.1:0-19187 GCA_901111285.1 Corrigiola litoralis
AATAGTATTTAGGTAGTGTAGATTTTTAATACAATGATTGAAATATTATCGATAATCATATGACATATTAAAAAAACTTATGATTATATTAGGTAGTATTCATTTAATAATATTTATAAGTTGTATTTATGAACCCTTAATAAATAGGTTATTTGTATTAATGTAATCCCAATAAATATGTTACTTATAAATAGGCTATGACACATGACATACAACTATTGGGTGGATATACGCCCACGTCATGCCACGTGTCCAACCAATGGCTCCCTACCCACTAAATATATATAGCTTTAAGATATATAATGTGGTGGTGTTAAGGAATGCCACACTCATATCTTATTTCATTGTTCATTCTCCAAGTCTGTCTGGTCTCTGATTCTTAGCTGGAACAATTACAGCAGAAATGTCTGGAGTCTAAATGGGGAACTCATGTGAATGAAGAAGTTTATCTGATGTAATTCTTGGTGAAAAAAAAAAATAAATTGTTGCTCTCTTTCTGCTATAGTATATCATCTTTGGGTGGAGAAATACAGTAGATTGTTGATGAAAGATCAAATTATGTTTAGGCTGATTGATGTTTATGTTTGTTTTGCTAATGGTTTGCTCTTGTGAGTTTAAGTTCTTCCTTAAATTTCCCTTGTGGATGAATAAAGCTTCTAAATTCTTTTTAAAAAAAATTGATTTATCATTATAGCACACGCGTCTCTAAGATTTAAACAGATGATATCACAATGATAACAACATAAGATGAATGATTTTTTTCATCTCACTATGTAAATACGATGAATAAAAGTGGTTGAACTTCTAGAACCTGGGGCACCTAGCAAAGGAGTCTTCCCTTCAACGGTTCAATTACGACGGGGGTAGGACAAAGTCGTGTGTGTCTTTTCCAAATTATACCAACTATTCCCCTAACCTATATATTAGTGGCAAGTCCAGTCGAAACCACTAGAAACGGTTGTTTACGCTATTTAATGTCACAATATAAAGGGAGGTTTAATTTTGTAATTTGAGTATCTATCCATCTAGTCAATCTAATCTAATGAATAAAGCAACTAACTTTACATGTTTATCAAGTTTGACCAGTACAGTTTAATCAATAACACTTACGAATTTTGTTAAGTACAGGTAAAATACAGTTTAATCAATAATGTAATAATAATAATCCTATATTTAATTAAGGAAGTCGAATACGAGGTGTTACATCACATATCTCAAAATTACAAAGTATATAAACAATCATAGTTAACAAAATTGATTTATACAACTACTTCATAATTACATTTTTTAGTTTTACACCCCAACTAATATCCTCACATGTTTGTATATAAGGAGATATTGAATTCATAAGCTTTGTCTTTGTCTTGCAGACATTCCTTGGAGTATGCAGTAAACAAGGCTCCATTGACAAGGCTCTTCGACAGGGTGGATCTGGAATGTCTTTTTCCATGGGCAAGGTTAGAATCCATGGTTTCAATCCTGCTAAACCCTGAGCCACATAACCAAAAGTAGACCGAGCACTAGTCACCATCTCATCACACAAACTAAGTAGATACATGTCAACCCATGCCTTCATGTTATGTTGATTATCACTGGAGTTTTGGCGCCCTTCATGACTTGGTTGATAAATCGCAACTCTATTGCCATAAACATGGTTGGTTGAGTACCTAACTTTCAAATTCTCAGCGTACATGGAGTATAAAGATGCAACTAAAACAACGGTGTTTGAGGAAATGTGGTTTTTATAGTGGGGTGTTTTTATGGTCGTATTATGTATTGTTTCCATTTTAGGTAGCAGGTTATATGATGAGGTACATGATAAAATTTGTCTCA
The DNA here is from genome assembly GCA_901111285.1 of Corrigiola litoralis. Classification (NCBI taxonomy): domain Eukaryota; kingdom Viridiplantae; phylum Streptophyta; class Magnoliopsida; order Caryophyllales; family Caryophyllaceae; genus Corrigiola; species Corrigiola litoralis. The sequence goes on from CAAKMY010057816.1 coordinate 1,834, forward strand.
TATAATGCTTATGTGAAATGTGCACGGGATCAAATAACCTTATTTGTAGGCCAACTCTTTCATCAACATGAGATAAGTAAGCATGATAGAACTTACCTATCTTTACCCATGCCTCATTAGAAGGGTGAAATAGATAATGAGCCAACAAATGGAAGACTATATCTTTATCTGGGAATAATTTGTTTAGCTCTTGGTTGAAAGATGATATCAAAAATAAGGAAGGTGTGAAATAATAATCTGATTCCAAAATCAATATAGGAACTTTGCGGAGAATGTCTTGGCTATGATCACATTGAAAATTATTAAGGTTATGACTATAACTTCGTATATCAACATATGCACATATTGGGGCGGCCAATGTTGAGCTACTATGGGTTGTTGTACTCTTCTCATGTAAAATACTATATAAGGTTCTAATGTTGTCATTATCAATAGAATTAGAAGGTAAAGGAAAGTCTTTGGACAATAACCATGTCGAATTTGGGAATGGCTCACAGAACAGGCTATCCATCGAGCTACTATAAAATTCAACTAAGAGGACACGATTTGTGAGGATTGCATAGAGAAATGCCGACGTAATACTAAGTATCCTATTTCCCAAGCCATGAAAAGGTTTCCAAACAATGTAATCACAAATTTCACTAGAGGTGACATTTTCATCATATTTGGTGTTGTTGGACTTGGTTTGGAGTTTTTTAATGGCTGCCTTATAGTGTATAGAATGCGGTCCACACCATTTGTGAAGACTTTCATACTTACGTAATTCGGAGATTAGGTACAATGAAGGTGTGTAAGTTGAAGGCTTGCGGTATTTGTGAGATTCGTGTCTACTAAGGCATGATGCTGGGTCAAATTCTTCAAAACTTAAGAGTCCATTAAGAAACTTGTTCTTGGGTGATCTATTGTCGACAACTCTCGTAGGGCTTGATGAATTGTTTTTAGGATTCAAGAATGAGTAATTTTTTGAGCCTGAGAAGAGCAAAAGGATAAAAAAACATTAAAGAGAGTAAGAAACCAAAATCATAGTTTCTTTCTTAAATATGATAAAATATAACAAAACATACAAAATATGGTGTTACCTGTTTGTTGGTCTTCATGGTTGAGATCAAGTTGACTTGTAAAACGTATAAGGTTAAAGTTGAGTATCATTGGATTTGAAGGACCATATAAGAGGGAAAATTTGCTACTCTTGGCATACATGGTGCCTACTATGAGTATAATAGACCCTGTTATGAAGAACAACATCCATATTGATAGGATTGATCTTTGACAACTATGCACCATAATGACTGCAAATTCCATCACCGAACGCATTAGTCCAAATTTTTTTTTTTGTTGTTAATTTGGCAAAGAGTACAAATATGTGTAAATAAAGATTTTATAAATGATCTATCGCAATGGAAGAGGCATATTCATCTTATTGATTGGAATCTTAGTAGATGGTCATTTATATAAATGTATCAACATAATAAGAACTTTACGTGTCCTCTAATTCCTAGTTAAAACTATAAAAAGAACAACGTCAATGTACAAATAAATATGATGATGAAAAATACTTATCTTCTTCTACTAATCTATGTTTGCATAATTTAGTATTAGAAGAAAACAAATCTCTTAGAAAACGTCTTCATGGTACTTATGTAAAATGATTCTAGAATAGGAGGAATGAGCATTTAAAGTTTTGGGGTGTGCTTTCAGCTTATATCTTACACAAAGTCTAGTATACTATCATAAAATTAGATTGTCGTAAAATTGTCAATTATTGGCTTAGAATGATCACTTTTATTACGTTTTCATATAAAAATGACTATTATGACTTAATTTGTGACTATGTTTCATTTAAAGTGAAAACTAGACCATCAAAATTGATAACTTGTGATAATATCTTAACAGCACATCTTTCTAAAACTATAATTCTAGACGGCCTACCACCTTATCCAAGTTTTTATCTCTACATGTAAATGAGCAAAATCAGGAAACATTTTTATATTTTATAAATTTATTACTTTAAAAAATGAGATAAACATATAAGGATAATAATAATAATAACATGGCTTCAAAGGCATCTAGTAATACAACATTACCCTATATTGATGAAAAGCTGTTTAGACCAACACCCTTTATATATTTAATTCATAATTATCTTTATCTCCTCTTAAATATTCTTAGCAAATTCATGCGACTACCCATAAAATTATCAAATAGAACAATATATCCCACAATCATAGTTACAAGATAGAGTGAACATCGCGTGAAACAAAAACATAATGATAGAGTGCCATGTGTTGATATTCAATTTGGTGCCATCCTTTCACATATGGGTTTAATGGACCTATCAATAGAAAGATTTGAAATTCCAATTGAGAAAATAACACCCATTGATTGTACAATATCATTTTCCTAATCAAAATGGCATCTCTCTAGTAGTCATGATATAACCATAAGAGAAAACTGATGCTAATTAATGTAATGTTCTACCTCAATCCTTAGTTGAAGTGAGAATTAATACATCATCTCTTGATAAAAATTTGTCATCTTAATAACCTAACAACGACTTATGAAAAAGTTCAATAACATAACCGAAATTTTGGGCCAATGAAACTCAAACCAGTCAACCCAACAGTGTAAATTAACCGACGTGACCAAATTCAAATTGACCTAAACGGTTGTCATGCCTCATAACCAAAGTAGCCTAACGAAAAGACAACCTAAAACCTATCTGACACAAACCCTCACACCCCCTATTCCTCCATTAAACATGGGTTAATGCTTTTTGTTTTTATTAGTGAGACACAAACGAAATTGATGTACATACAATTCAAACTTTAACTAAGATAACTCATATCTTTGACAGTACTCAATATTTGATATTCCCTCTTGTCGATTGTGTTTGTCCTAGCTAATTAATTTAGGTGAACTTTATGAACGATCACGATTTATTTTTAAAAAAATGAAATAGTTGGGAAATTGAAACCCAAAAGAACACGCCAGAAGTTTTAATTTTCTTACTTGTATAACTTTAATTTACGTTTATTTGTGAGAACAAAGTTAAAGATTATTATTGGAGACGATAAAAGTTAACTTGGACAAATACAAACGAAAGAAAATTAACAGGTTGTTTGGATACTAACATTGAAGGGAAAGTCAAATTAAATGGAGGGTAGGGGAAGAAAAAGTTGGAACTTATGTTTAAAACTTCGGATTACGAGAAGATAAAGTTAGAATCATAACCTATGAAAGGAAGCCGCCACAATATTTTTGATATAATGCCAACATTAAATGAGTGCAAGTGTCAAGAGCATACAAGATTGCATCCCTAATACGGGAAACAAACGTCTTGAATTGGAGCTTATTTATGATGTTTTTCTATTTAATCGGGTTTTGGATTTTAATTGATTGGATGGAATGAAAAACAATTAGGAGCTGTGAAATGATGATACTTTAACTTATTAGCGTTGTAGAAGTCAAATTAATTTTTTATTTCAGTACTAAATTGTTTTTTGTGAACAAACAAGGTGGTGGGAACTCTGATAGTAGTGGTAATTGTCTTTATGGCGGTGATGACAATATTAAGTAGGTGATGGACTAATGGAGAGTAAATGAGGTTTGAAATCATGAAACTTGAAGAGAGAGAATAGAGCGTGACACTGAATGTGAATGTGCAAGTTGATAAAGGGGATTAAAAAGACGAAAATGTTAAGCTTAACGAAAAATGTAATAATTATACCTTAACATGTACAAAAACAATTTTAGAACCTCAAGGTAAACCATAAGCAAAGTTGAGTACCCAATTTGATGCTTGTCTCTTTTTTTGGTCATTGTAGTGCTCGTTGTAATTTTTCTAACCAAGACAAAGTCAAGGAGCAATTGATAAAACAATAAATTTTCTGTATTAAATAAAGATGTTATTACGAACTTTTTCTAATGACTTTATGATACACTAAAAAAAAATCTTATAGAGGATCTTCCTCTCTCCTAAGGGCTACTAAATACATTATTTTCTATCACTAATCTCTCTTATCTTGTTATATTATTCATATCTTTATTCTGATAATTTGAAATTTACTAGACTCTTAATTGATCTCATTGTTCTTAAATTATCTAAAGATAATCTAAATCAGTGCCAATATCGAAACAAATACATGTAAAAAGTTTTGAAACAATTTTTTTTTATATGAAAAATCGAGGAGCTCAAGAATGATTTATCAAACAAAAAGGAAGACAATACACTGCAAGCTCACATAAACATCGAATAATACAACTAAACCACAAACTGTAAAAGTACATGTAGAAGATTCAATAAAAAAAAAGGACCTCATATTGTAGTAAATAAGGCGTACCAACTATCGTTCTAAATTAATTTGCATGTATAAGTAAAGATAATGTAAGCTTATGTCTACAAGTCTGTACTATAAACCAACAATGCTCGTCTAATACTATTAAATTCACAGCGAAAATGAGAGAAATTTATCGTACAAATCAAAAATCAAAAATGATATATGATTTACTATGCTTTGTGTACCATTTTTTTTTTAATATTTTCAGTATGGGATTGAACCTGTAACTTGTGATCCACCTTAATTTACCATTATCTCAGGCGCTAAACAGGATCTCAACCATGCGTTCATCAATATTTTTTCTTTTTGAAAGAATTAAGGAATTGTCTCATTAATCGTGAAAAAATTACAAACATATAGAACTATCCAAAAGAGAGTAGTAAAACTCTTCCAAAATAACAAAATCCATCTAGCAAGCTTGTGAGGAGGGAGGGGGGGGGGGACTCTTCCGAATGACCAATCCTACTTTATTCTCTCGTATCTACACGTCTGTTGAAAAATAAAAATGATAATCATACACCACCACTTGTTTCCTATCAAAATTTCCAACAATGATCATGGTTTATACATACCTGTATCTGGTGACTTTTGTTGTATTTTTTATTGTCTTCTACTTGTGTGGATGAACTCTTTCTCTATACCGAAAGCCGAGTACAATCAAAATGATTTTCCCATGTACTGAAATTTAGAATGAAAGAATGTTGTCTTCATGGCAACAATCACAAAACAATGTACTTTAAATATAAACACCAATTTTTAGAATTGAATAGTTTTTTAAATGTGATGAGTTGAATCACTTGCAATTATTATTATTTTGTACCATAAAAGGTCAAATACATATTATAATTACATTTTGGCAATAAACTAGAAATGACAATTAGGTGATTATATACTATTTATAACTAAAGATTTTCGAAAAAGGCTCTTTATTACACTCAAACATATAGATTATAAAAAGTACAATGTTACAAGAATAGGAAAAATACAAAATGCACTAGAATTTGACCCATTGCTTCCTATGGGCAAAAGTTACGCCATGTTGTATGAAAGTAATTATATTAACCTATTTTCCATGGTGTATGAAAGTAATTAAATATTTTTTTCATTATCATTTTAGTTTCTTATTTTAAAAACTTATGGTTATATTACCCTAAAGATTCTTTTCTCAACAACTCTTTTTTAAAATTCAGGGTTATGATTTTGAAAAGTCCACATAAATAACACATATATACTCTCTACTAGATGCTAATAAAAAAAAATACAATTGGTGAGCGAAAGGTTTTTATATTTTTAATATTTCAGTTCTATTTTCTCTTAACTAAGTAGAGTATTAATATAATAACTCTTACTTTTTGGAATTAATTTTTAGTCATAATCAACATTTATTCCCACCTTAGGCACTAAGTAGTGATAATAGTTTAGGACCAAGTAGTTGCAGCTTTGCTATAAGAAGTGATAACTTATAACATGGTGGTTTTAATAGGTTATATGTACAATCAATTATACTACAATCGATGATAAACGAAAAGTTCCTCAGTTAAGGAACAAGTTATCTCCATGTAAATGCAGATTTTTAGCGAAATTTATTGTTTTTCCTATATTTTTTATTCACTCGTTCACCATTTTGAGGTAACTAAATAAATGCATGTTTCACCTTTAATAAATTCTTTACTTGAAATACGCTACAGATTTTGAGTAGTAAATATTCATTTACAAGCGTATATTGTTTCTACAATATACAACATCGCCTAAAGTACTCTTGGTCAAATATATATAATATCATGTTTCTTTTATATTAGCACACTAAAACCAAATCCCTTTTTTGACTATAGTTAACAACAATAATGAAGATAGAATAATGTGTAATACCCTCATATTTTATGATAATCATTTAATAGGATTTTAAAATATTAAATTCATATTTTTTAAATGTGATGAGTCGAATCACTTGCGATTATCATTATTTTGTACTATAAAAGGTCAAATACATATTATAATTACATTTTGGCAATAAACTAGAAATGCCAATTAGGTGATTATATACTATTTATAACTAAAGATTTTTCAAAAAAGGATCTTTATTACACTCAAACATATAGATCATAAAAAGTACAATGTTACAAGAATAGGAAAAATACACAATACACTAGAAGGTGGAACATCACTTTTGAAACGAAGGTGTTTTTGCTCTAAAGTTAGGAGTCAAACCTATGACTCCATGACGGTGAAGCGACCCTCAAACCACTATACCAAACCCTTTTGTACTATTATCATTGTTATTGTGATTGTCATTAATACTATCATCATTGTTATTGTTATTATTAAAGAAGTAGTACTTGTAATAGTTGTTGTTTAGTTTAGTCCAACATAGTGCATTCACTAGCTTAATTTAGTTTAGTATTCTTTGTGTCCAAAATAATAAGTAGTCATTAAGTTTTGTTGTGTAAACATTTTTGGGCCTTATGTCTATTCCATATTCCATATTTTTTAGTACTTGTGATATGAGTTATGGACTTATGGCTTGTTTTGTACTATATGAAACAAGCCATCCCATCCCGCCTATCCCATCCCTATACCGTCGACACACATACCCGTTCCACCACCCATGACCCATCTCGCCACCACCCCACGACCTTCCCCCATCTCGCCACCACCATACGACCTACGGGGTAGGGGAGTGGTCGAATGCGGGGTCCGGAGTAGTCTCAGAGAGAGAAAGTAGGAGGAGAGAGAGCGAATGCGGGAAGAAACGAAAGAAAAAAGGGAGACTATGTGTTTTGGGATGAGCACGATGGTAATGTAGTCTTCTTACTAATAAAACTAACAGAAAACTTAACTCCGTCAGTTTTAAACCACTGGCATCAACATAGTCAATACTTGAGATCATCGTTGTATATCTTCGTAGTTGAGATTATTTTCGTTTGTTCGCCCATAATTGAGATTATTTATCAAATTCTCCTTTATATTCATACATGTAACCATTATATCCCAATATTTTCCTATCACTTCAAATTCAAAAAAACTTCAATTTACTACTTTTCATATCAGCCTAATTTTTACAAAGTTATTCACTCTCAAAACTTTAAAACTCTCAAAAAAAAAAAAAAAAACTTTAAAAGTCTCTTTTGTGGGTCCGTAACATCGCCAACCGGTCAATTGATAATTTTCCCGACAACCATCTTCGCAGGTTGTTCTAGTATGCTTTGTGATTCATTGTATATTTGTATCTATGTATGTATGTATAATATGTATATTGGTATGTATGTACGTATTTATAAATCTTCATTTTTCACTTTTTCTGATAGTTACTGTAGTAATTAGGAGACCAATGTTTGCAATGTTTTGGGATTTATACATTGCCCAATTCAGATGAGGCTCATGTGATCATGCCTCGAAACCCGAAAGGGCGAAAAATGCTCCTTGCAGAGTTGCAGCACTTAACTTGTTGTTAGTCACCCATTGAGAGAGTAGGTTATTTAGAGGATTTTTGATTGCTGATTTGCTTGATGCAGTTCAGTGTTGCCGTTTGATGGAACTGTATGGGTCGCCTTTTGTCGTGATTGTCGAATTGCGATTATTTGTAACATGGCAAAATACTTGGGTATGGTGGTCGTGTGATAAGAGGGGACTTTTGATGGAACTGTATGGGTCGCCTTTTGTCGTGATTGTCGAATTGCGATTATTTGTAACATGGCATAATACTTGGGTATGATGGTGGTATGGTAGGATGGGGGAGCGAGGTTTTTTAGTTTGGGGTCGAGCGTGTAAACTTGTCCTACTACTAGTGTACTAAGACCGTCTTAGTGAAGAGTTGCTCTTTCGTTTAACTGAATAGTCTTCGATCACATCTTGAATTTCGGTGAATGCCTAGCTGTCTTATCAACAATTTAGGTATATCATTTAACCATGAATGCCGCCCTTTTGTGTTTAAACTTGTTGAATTAATTCGTTGCCAGCGGTATATCTCTTCCATGTTCTAGCTGACCTTTATTCCTTGACTAGTAGAGGAAAGCTGCTATGGTTTATGAGTTTTGTCGTCAACACAAAACTTTTTTTTTTCAACATTAATCTGTTCTTACCTTTCACTTTGGCATGGAGTGCAGCTAATTTGGTTCTTTTGTGAGGACTTCTGGTTTAGTGTGTACTAATTCTTTTATCAAATTGGTTATTGAGTTTTGGAAAGAAAGTGTCGTAGGACTTTGAGAGTCTGAAGCTGAGCGGATTCTGAAACTATTTGTAGATGAATGGCAGGTCACAGTATGAATTTTCCGACTTTTAAAACATAGTTACATACCCTGGTTCTTAGATGCTATGAATATTCATCTTCAATTTGGTCTACTACCATAATCTATCCTCAATCTAAAAAATCATAAAGCTCAGCACCTGTCCTTGATATGGTGTTTCTGTATTATGAACCCAACATATGGAATTCTTAGGCTCTTAGCACATCCTCCTACTCGAAAAGATAAGGTAGGTTTTCACTTTTCATCATGCATGTTCTGTTTTGTGGACTTAGGGATTATGAGGATCAGGAAACATATGCACCTGAGTTATGCATCTCTCTCTTGATTTTGTTCTCTACATAGTAATACTTTGCAGCCATGGGTTGTCTGCTGGATGACCAGTTTGGTTTACGTGTTTTGTGTGTCTGTAGTAATTGCTTAGGCTGCTTAATTCTTTTTTATTACTGGCTTTTGAAAATTTGGCAGCTCTATGTATCCATTGATTGCTGAACATGGCTTAAGTTTTCTACTTCATATTACGTGATTACCTGTCTGATTTTGGAATCATTTCTTCAGTTCTTAACAATGGCGAAACCAAAGCGGAAGCATCTAGCAGCAGTAGTAATGAAAAGCACCAACAACCAACTGCCTCTTGAGAGTTCTATAGATGTTTCACTTGATTCTGAATTGTCTGAAGACAGTTGGGTAATTGTTAAAAAGCAGAAAGTGACCGTTCTGATTCCCTGCCTCCCCAGCACTGAGCTATGTTTAATTCCCGATGTAGATCTTGGACAGGGTCAGCTGCAATTAGACGTTCCTAGCAATTTAACTAGTACTCCACCTCAGCTTCCACAGGCTTCTGAGGTATGCCTAGTTGAGAAAAGTAATGCATCAATGTCTCTGTCTCCGAAATCAAGTAGTCAGTCTGCTCCACCAGATAATTTAGTAGCAATGTCGAAGCCAGGGAAGTTAAATCCAAGAAGACGAAATATTGAAGACCAACTTGGTGCTCTGCAAACCTTGTTTAGAAAGAAAAGAAGTTCTCTGAAGTTTCATGAAATAGCTCACAAGCCCTCTAAAGCTCTTGAGCAATCAAGACAGTCCAAAATCTGCGACTTGCCTGGTTCCACCACATTTCTCAACAAAATGTTGAGGGCATCAAATCTTGAAAGGAAGATTGTAAGAGCTGGTGGATTAGGCCGATGGCTTTCTTCTCTGGGACTGGAGCAGTTTGAGAGAATTTTCCGTGGTAAAAATGTCAGTAAATTTCAGTTGGCAACTCTCTCTATGCAGAAGCTGAAAGATATGGGTGCTCATGCTGTTGGGCCAAGAAGAAAGTTGATTCATGCAATAGAGTGTCTTTGCGAGTCATATTATTCTTAAACTTGTAAGAATGTCTAGAATCAATGAAGTTGAAGGTCCTGTTCATGTATATATATTCCCATTTAAAACAAGATTATGTGCAGCGTAGGTGTGTAGCCTATGAAGTTGGTGTCACCCTATTTTTTTTCTTCTGCTTGTCTCTCCTTGCCTTAGTAGTCATTGCTGTTGCCACCATCCGCCACCGCAGGTTCCGGATGGGATTTCCGCCATATTCTCCTCCATCCATCTCGAATCCTCCACCCCGCAGTCTCTCTCGTCAAAATTCTCTTCTCTCATCAAAATTCTTCTCATTTGTCTTGTCTGTTTTTTTTTTTTTTTTTTGACAATCTTGTCTGTTTTTTTTTTAGTGAAGTGTACATAGCTGAATTTTACAACTTAGATAAACATCGTATGACAAAAGGACACTCTATCATGCATATAAGCATATGTTACTCGGCAAACAAATATTACAAAGTCAAACAAGAATGTAATTGATTATATGAACAAATTTAATAATAAACGAGCATTTAAAAATGTAAAATGTGCAAACTTGAGTAACAAAATAACATAAAGTCATGCAAATAAGCATAAATTTCTTGGCGATCAAATAGTAGAAAGTCAAACAAGAACGTAATTGATTATACGAGCATGTTTAATAATAACAAGTATTTAAAAATGCCAAATGAGCTTCTTGGGAAGTTAATATAGTGGTGCTCTGAGTACTATCTTAATAAGTTGCTCTCTCTAGCTGTTGCGGGAAAGAAGTGTGCTTAACTGCATTTGTCGAAAACCTTACGATCAGAGGCTAATGATTGCTTGTGACCAGTGTGATGAAAGGTATTTTAATTGCGTCAACATGATTTCTCCACCAGAGATATAAATTTGCCATTTTGCCCTGCTTGTGAGCCTCGGATGGAAGAGAAGATGTGCAAGTCTCCATCATTTAATCGAGAGAGGTAAATTAATGAATTCACTTAAGCATCGCTGCATGGTAGCTCATTTTTTATTTTACTTTTCACTTCCTCTATTCCACACAGGGTTGATGCTTTCAACTAATGCTTATACAAAGATGTGGCTGAAGGACTGATTAAGAGTGAGGGAGCAGTGACTTAATTCAAGTGTGTAGCATGTAGTAATGCCATTTGTATTGTCACGTAAGGTGTTTCAGGGTTTTCCTTATTCTTCATTCAATTATTTCTTTGTTCTTTCTTGAAAGCCTTGTCTTCGAATTGAATTTTGAGAACGGATTATGAATGTTTGATATCACTTTGAGTGACATTTCTCTTCTCATCCTGTCATCTCCACAAATCTCAGACTGCGAAGGAAAGTGAACCACAAACGCCATTTCCTCGTCATGTAGAGTCAAGATGGAGGCCCCGGAAGGGGAGTCCTCGGACGAAGCCAAACACATCAGTAGCTGCTGATAGTAGTAGTCCATGCAGGTCTACTGGATTTGATAGGTTATGGTGGAGAAATAGGAAACCATTTAGAAAGCCTCTTCCCATTCATTCTTTTATAGCAATAGCTAGGTGCCTAGGTAGGTCTAGATCACACCAGTTGTATTCTTTTTATTAATTTTTTTTTTTGTAACGAGTGCAGTTATCTGTATGCTGGTCACTTATCTAATAAAGAAATGATTCCATTCATATTGGTCTGTATCTTCTGATCCCCGCTTCTGCCTCCTGAGTTGAGAATATTTCATGGCTTCATTTATGGAAGTAGCCATTCTCACTGATTTCAGTAAAATCACTTCCACAGTTCCACAATGACTGAGCAAGCAAGTAGCCTGCTTATGTGCATAATAACAGGACAGCTTCCACACAATAGTGTAATACTCCTGTATGTCAGAGGGCTGCATCAATGAGTTTCAACACACACAGATGCAGATAATAGTCACTGAAGGCACGCAAGCACTCAGGAAACTGAAGAATACAACAAATTTTCTGCGAAGTTCTTTTATTTTTTCCGATTGAGATTTTATATTCATAAAACAAAAAGCGAGGCAAGGAAACACACCCCTTAAACCAAGCACCGCCCTAGGCAGAAGCTAGATCATATACAGACATGACCCAGCAACTAAGTAAAAGCTAATACATCACAACTTAGCTAGCACTAGCGGTATTTTCCCCTGATACACATCATAGCAGTAAGTTTAGAAGACTTGCCACATCTAATAAACAGTCACCTAAAGATACTACCTACAATTTTATAAGTGTTCTAGACCCACTTCTGAAATTCGAGCATTCCTTTCAATCCACAAAAAAAACACTGTAGATCCAAGCATACACCTATAGACAGCGGGTACAAAATCAGATCTTCTGCAAATTCCACAAGTAATCTGTATTTCTCTGTCCCAATCTTCACTAGCTTTGTCACCACCCCACTGATAGAGGCTTGCCTCCCCAATAATATTAGTTGAGTATTCACATTCATATACCCATCAGATAAGCATTCTCTGCCAGACTTAAGAGCTAAAGGAGCATTTAATTCAGATGATCAGTGTTGTTGTCAGTCATGCCAAATCACCTTCTATGGTCCTAAACAAAAAGAAGTTATCTGAAATCATTAAGTGCATGCCCCATCACCATCAAACTCTCAAGCAGGATACCCTAACCTGGGAAAATTTGGATGAAATACCATCACATCAAAGCTATAAAGCTCAGGTACCTTCACATTGATACAATCTGTTGATACTGGATCATAATATGCAAAGATCACGCCAGCTACCTTGACCCATTAGTACATGCCCCTTGTCCGTTTGCAGTAGAGGCAGGCATGAACCTAATCCAAATTCTGTCTTGATGGAATATAACTTCACCCATGAATCTTTAACACCATATTTCTTCATTATCCAAATGTCTTTCCCAGGATGATTACCACTATAACAAGAGAAACAAAGGCAACAATCCAAAACCCCTAACTCTTTACCGCGGCTTCCCTGTATTTCATCGCTAATTGGAATACGCGAAAAACGTTCCTCCCCAAAATGGAAAGACCAGATGCCTTCATCATTAAAAGAGCACCAATGTGGAGAGCCATTCACGAAAGTTCCTTTTGTCCGGTATCTGAATTCTGGTGCATCACCAACACTCCTCCATTCACCAGTACCAACTGTTTGTACCTCAGCCACAAACTTTCCGCCACTGATTTTCCGCACGATAAGGAGCTTCAGTTGTCGCGTTACAGGGCAGCATCCCAACCCACCGCTCACAGTAGAACATTTCTTCTTCTTGTATAGCTCGATAGTTACGCATTGGCTTGTGAGGAGATTGCATATGTAAAAAGGTGTCCACTTTCCATAAGGCTTCAGACAAACAAAGCCATTACATTCATTAACCAAACCCAAGGTCGAATGTCGCAATCCTAACCTCCACTTGAGCCTAGTCTTCGCATCCTCACTAACAATAAGATTGCCATCCTCATCAATATTTAAGCCCTTCTTCTCAAGTTCAAGCAGCAGGAATCTCCCGTTTAACCAAAGGGCGTAAACAGAGCCATAAGCGCGGCGACAATTGCTAAATTCAGGACTAGTGATGGTATTGTAACATTCTTTACAAACAAGCTTACATTTTAGACATGCCCTAATAGGAAGCCTTAACAAAATTTCCCAGATGACCAGAGATGGGATTATTAAATCCAACTGCCCTTTCTTCATTCTCGCTTAATTATGTGGGTTAACCTTGTTCTCTTGATATTTCTTTAAGTTGGTGAAACTGAGGGCAATTATACACAAAAGGCTTAGTACTAGTTCATTTTTATGTAGACAAAATACTCACAATAGCCAAATGTAAACACAACAAGTACAAAGTACAAACCAGTTATGAATCATACTGAATATAAGTACTTGTTTATAATTTGTTAGTAGGCTGACATACGCTCAAATGGGTATAGATTGATCATATTGGTGACGATTGAGGAGATTCATTATTTGGGAATTGAGGTTAGGGCTTTATTACTTTGGGTCTAAATTTTCCCTCCACTTTTTGAGAGCTGGCAATTTGGCATAACGGATGGAATTAGTGAGGGTTTCCTTAGAGCTCGAGTGAGGCCTAATTCGACTCGATTCGCAAAACTAAAAGTCGAGCTCGAGTAGGTTCGGGCGCTTTGCGAGCTTGAAAAATTAAAGCTCGAGCTCTAGTAGCTTTTAATTTGGGCTCGAGATTTTTCGTTTAAATTAAGATTTTCGTATACTTAACTGGAAGACCTTTTTTCGTTTATAAAAGCTGTTTAATTTTTTTGTATCTATCCTATAATTATGTAGAAGAGAAAATTAGGACTAATTAGATACTATATTGTATTATATAGATACTATTTTATATTGTTTCAATATTCGAGAGTGTCACGAGCTCCTATCACTCGAGCAAGCTCGTTGGAAACTTGAGTCGAGTAGAGCTTTCACAAGTCGAGTATTGACCGAGTCGATCTCGAGTAGCTCCTGAGTTGTCTCGTCTCATTTACACCCCTGACAAATATGTAAGTTAGGTCGGGTTTGTGTTCGGGTTGATATTTTTGATCTAGACCTAACCTATTTAGTTAAACGGGTACGGGAGCTCAACCCTAACCCGACCAACTAAAATACGTGTCACCCGACCTGACCTACTAACCCATTTAACTTATAAGGTACTTTGTCTCAGTAACCTATCATAATCTAAATTAACTTTCTACCCAATGCTTGACTAAAATTTTTGAACAACATTATTTCGCGAAATACAATATTCTAAACTTCAAACGTTCATCCACACCAATATTTCATCCCTAAGACTTAAGTTTTACTTTGATAGAAAGCATAATTAGGTCAATACTCAATTGAACAGGTTGTCGTGTCGAGTTCGTGTTATACATAGCTGAATCGGATCCAGCCTAATTAATATCGTGTTAGGTTCGTATTGACCCAACTAATCTCACTAATTTCGTTCGTGTTGTGTCGTCCTGTCGTGTCAATTTTTGGCGGCTCTAATATGTAAACTTTTGTTTCTTTCATTTATGACCTGTCACGTGAGGAAAAACGTGAGTTTTGCTCCTTTCATTTACAGTCCATTCCTTACAACACCCATTATGTCTCTCTATCCACCACCACTTTAGGCCTTCCAAGTAAGCTATTCCCTCCTCATTTCTTTAATTATTTGGCTAATTTTCTGAAGGTGGTTCTTCAGGGATTTTGATTATACCCATTATCTTGTTTTTTACCCTGAAGTTATTTAATTTCTTAATTGTTTGCATTCAGTTTGTGCTCATTTATATGCAGTATGTTGTGAATGTCAAGCTATAGTGGAATTTTGGCTGTTCTGCACTTTTTTGCTTGTGTTATTTCTTAAGAGCAGTGAAAAGTGGAGACCCACCTGCATTTTTAAGGGCACTTCATAGAATTAGTCTTCAAGTTTGGAAGTGATTATATTTACTTGATGAACTGAGTTCAATATGTTATGTTTATGGTAGTTTTCTGTTTTCTTTGTAATATTTGTTAAAGGGGTAGGACACTATGTTACTCTGTCATGGTTAATTTTCCAAAAAATTGGAAGTTTTTGCTTAAAATGAAGTGTTCAGTGTTGGTAGTTTGGCCAAAGTGTCGGACACGGGTACTTGAGGGAGAATGAATATTCCGAACTTCATAGGTAGGACATGTATACTTCTATCTAATCATATTGTTATGATATGTTTAGGAATGAAGTTATGTACATTGGCTATACCGAAGGGGAAAGGAGTGAGGTTGCCTTTTATAGTGTTCAAAATGTTTCTGAGATTTCTTTGTTGCCCCTGACTCAAGCCATCTTTGTACTGTACTTCGTTTTAAGGCAGTAGGACGTAGTTCTCTCAAAACCCCCGCCCCAGGTGCAACCATGTTCCGGGAATATCGGTTTGGATAGTGGTAGTCTGGTTCTTTTGTTAGAGATAGGCTATCTTGTAAAAACTAACCTCTGAAGTACGTACCGTACAAGATTCAAGTACCACATCGTGCTGTACTAGATTCAAGTACCAGATCGATTTTGTATTCTCTAGTGAAGCGAAAGAATATGACATTTCGGAATGTCTGTAACTTGCAACTTATTCTCTTTCTTGTTTTTTCTCTTTTTCCCTTACCTGTATCTGCATTTAGCTTTAGTCATTGTTCTTCTGATCTCTATGATTGGTTTCAAACTTGTCTAATTGACTATCTGATTTGAAAGTTGAGATAGTGAGGCTAACCTGTCAAATATTATTGGCAGATTCAATTTGGCATGCAAAAGAAAAATATAGAATTGACATGGTAACAAATTGGAGCTTTATTTGAGGTTACTCTGTGCAATTGAAAAAATGGTGTGTACCTGTTGTGTGGTAAACCCTATACTGGCAGTGACACTTCCTCGGTCCAAATATTTTATCCCCCAAGTACTTTCTCACATATCTACCAGGAAGGTTCTTACCACCGCGCACGGCTTTTACAAGTCCTCTAGTCTTGTTAGATGTTGTTCCACCTATGGCTTTGTTGTTGTGAATGATGACAAGTATGGGCACAAACAGGTTGTCAGTTTGACTCCACAGCTTTATGACTATATCTTGAGCAATGTCCGGGAGCCAGAAATCCTACGAGAGCTGCGGGAGGAGACATCGACCATGCATGGCAGCCAAATGCAGGTCTCGCCTGATCAAGCGCAGCTCCTTGCTATGCTGGCCCAGATTCACGGAGCAAAACGGTGTATTGAGGTTGGCGTTTACACTGGTTACTCATCCTTGGCTGTTGCCCTTGCCCTCCCAGAATCAGGTTATCTAGTTGCCTGTGAGAGGGATGAGAAGGCTCTAGAAGTTGCTAGAAAGTTCTATGAGCGAGCTGGGGTGCTGCATAAGGTGCATCTTAAGCATGGCCTTGCAGCAGATACTTTAAAATCCTTGCTCTTAAATGGAGAAGCTGGCAGCTATGACTTTGCTTTCATAGATGCAGAGAAGAAGATGTACATGGAATACTTTGAATTGTTGTTAAAGCTTGTGAGGGTTGGTGGTCTTATTGTGATTGATAATGTACTTTGGCATGGAAAAGTTGCTGATCCGTTGGTCAATGATTCCAAGACTGTTAGTCTGAGGAATTTTAACAAAGCTATCACGAAGGATCAGCGTGTGAACGTGAGCTTAGTACCTATTGGAGATGGCATGACAATTTGTCGAAAAAGATAAGATAGTGAGAATTTAAAGCTGTGCAGACTACAGTCATGAAAGAGTAATTCAGTTATGAAAGAGTAATTCACTTATGAAAGAGTAATTCAGGTTCAGCGGTGCCTTGCCTATGTTGCGGGGAATGATGGTCTTACTCGGCTTTAGCTTGCAGCTTATAAAATTGAAGCTCATGGCGTGCAACTGATGTTTGTTAAATCTATTTTGGCACTTGGCAAGTTGGCAGTTACTCTTCTTTGGCCCAGATATGTCATCCGCTAGACGGCTAGACCATTATCTCTCATCCACT
>CAAKMY010057834.1:0-10496 GCA_901111285.1 Corrigiola litoralis
ATATGTACCGCTACCATATGTATGGTTGTTTATATATATGGATCAGACATTTACTTATACTTTATATATATATGGATGTTGAATTGACTTATTGAATTTTGGATGGTTGTTTTAATTAAGTGTTTGTTGGCTTGGATTATGGGGCTTGTACTCCACTTAGGAGGTTTGGTGGTGGAATTGTTGGTAGTAGTAATTGTCTTTTGCAGGTGGTTATTTAGGGAGGCATAACATTGTATTGGAACATTTAATTAAAAAAAAAAAAAACAAAGACATCGGTTGTGTATACATAGCGGGTGCCTAAAGTAAAAGTTAGAAGAGAAAGTCAAACCAAATATACATCAGTTGTACTTGATAGCTGATGCCTAAAAATATATTACGCATCAGTTGTGGTAGAACGACTGATGCGTAAACCAAGAATACGCATCAGTTGTACTGATACAATGGATGCATAAAACACGAATACGCATCAGTTATGTACTACCAACTGATGCATATTAGTTTTAGGCATCAGTTAATTAACCGATGCCTAAAGTCCTACTTTAGGTGTCGGGGCTGTTTGCATCAGTTGTGGAACAGATGCCTAAAGTGTTTTTTAACAGATGCCTAAAGTGGTTTCTGTACTAGTGCCGAACTCTATTTTTGGACTCGTGCCTTACATATGGAGTCATGGTCTAACATCTTGGTTTATTATTAGTCATGATGTTTTAATTCATAGGTTTTTTTATTTTCTTAAAATAAGGCGGGGACTCGTAAATTCGGAATTGAACGTTATTCTCTAAAGGATCGAAAAATCCTATCATTTTGGTGTCCTTACAGATACACAAAAAGACTAAACTTAATTTAACATGATAGTTATAAATAAGGTGATTAATACCCGAATTCTTCTATATGGATTGGTGCCTAGGTTTGGATAGAGTCATTAACATAATATTTTAACTTTTTTTTTATAGTTCTTGTGTTATATTTGTTTTGTTAAATTAAAACGAATTTATGAAGAATAAATCCTAGGGCTTTCCATTCAATTCTTTATCTGACAACCTTTGAAGGTTGGACTTATGGTCTCGTCCCTCGGTTTTTGTAAAATTCCATGCAATGTATGTTTGATTGTAATTTTTTCTTGTTTTATAAAATACGGTGGCGACTCAGAATTTACGAAGTACATTGTCATTGCCTCAAGAATCGAAAATATCTAAAATTCGAGGTCCTTACAAAAACACAAAGCAATTTCATTTGATTAGAAGAAGTTTTTCTCTTCATATCTTCTTTGTGTGATCGCTTCCTTTTGTTATCTATATATGATATGTGGATTTGATAGTCTATAAGTGATAACATCCGCTAGCATATCATAAACAAGATCTTCTCCTTTTGGGCTTAAGTGAGGACAAATGTGCTAAAAAGGGGCACTCATTGTATTGAGGGATTGTACGTATTGACATGGTAGTGGACTAAGCTCTTACAAATGGCACAATAGCAACAACCCCTCACTCCCCGCAACATTCATAAAAACCCGCCCCTACCTAACCCGTTTTGGTTAATCATGACCTGCTTCAAACCCGTTACATTAAACAAGTTTACTAACAACATCAGTGACAAAAACCCAAACTTTACCTAGCCCAACCATACTTATATACTCCTCCATCATCCATTTTAGGTGTTAAAAACAAAAAAAACCCAAACCAACACCCCAAAAGCCCAACTCAAAGCCCTCACCCAACATTTTCCTTAATAACTAGTGTCTGCAACAACACCCCCTCCTCCCACCAACACCATATGCAATATTCATAAAGCGCCCCGCACCTAACTAATGTCGGTTAGACCTGACTTGCTTCAAACCCGCCCCATTGAACATCTCTACAAACAACATCTTTGACAAAAACCGTACATTATCCCAACTCACTCATATCCATACCCATATCCCAATAACCATATTAATTAGGTCAAACTTAAGCCAGACCATACACCAAAAGCCAAATTCTAGCCACTCATCCAACATTTTCCCCTAACACTTACACATCCAGCGTATAAAACCATGGTAACCCTAAACCCATACCCATTCCTCCATCATCCACCTTACGTCACCTTAAAAACAAAACTTAACCCAAACCCACACCCCGAAAGCCCAACCCAAGCCCCCACCCAACAATTTCCCCTTACAACTTGTGACCCGCAACGATCCGCCACCCCACATCCTCCCCCCAATATTCACAAAAAACCGCAACTAGTTAACCCATTTTTGTAATGCTTCGCCCGCCTCAAACCCGTCCTATTGAATAGGTCTATCAACAATATCTTTGAAAAAAACCAAACATTATCCTAGCCTACCCATACTCATTCCTCCATCATCCAGATCAGGTCAAAGACACAAAAAAACCTTTAACCAACACATACCCCAAAAGGAAAACCAAAGCCCAACCCCCCCTCCCCACCACTCCCCCACCATTTCCCCCAACCAACTTGTGACCCGCAACCACCCGCCACCCTTACTCCGCATGATGAGTGCTTAAGATGAGCCTAGATCAGTCATCCAATAGGGGAGTTCTTGGGTCTGGAGTGCTTATTAGTTAAAGCTTAACGATTATGTTGACTTCTTTAAGTAGGGGAATATATAACACTACATACATGAGGATTGGTGTCTCACATCAATAGATGTGTATGAAATGCTTTAAGGATGCTACTCGTTCTATTGATGATGGGTTGTGTTGAGACAATGATGGACTGAGCTATTACAGTTTTGCATGATTTTGGGATTCTTATTCATTTATTCTTCCCTAATTGGATTAGAATTCTTAGTTGATGTGGATTTAATGTATAGCACCCTGTCTACCTATACTAGCATATAAGATGAAGGAGATTGGGAGCCATATTAGAGAGAGTTTCCAACTCTAGCATGTCCTAAAACATTGAGATATTCATCTTTGCATATGTAATCCTCCCCATATAGTGAAATTGATTTGAGGCCTATAAAGACGTATCTATTACATTGATAGTGACGTTCGTTAAGGTCTTGTGTTCTTATTCATTGTTTTAGCCGCTTCGGCCTAACAACGTGTACGCATATATATAAGCCATATGACTGCTTATTTGGTAATTCTTTGAGTCTAAGCACGATTAATCATTTGCGATTAACAAACCGACAATCCTTTCTAATCTCTCCTTGATTGCCAGTTAAAGGGTTATTCTCGGACAATATGATCATGGCCCGAGAAAACTGATCATGGAAGTATTTGTTGTCAGCAGCCATCTTTTTGACGTAAGGTAACGTACTTGGATCAGAAGCTAGTTGTTGATCGACTTTGAGCAAGCCTTTGTGGTTAAGCAAGTTCTTATAGTACATGTTATCAAGGACCATCGGAGTCTCACGATCATTTCTTGCATACACAACGGCCGTCGGATCAGGATCTGGTGTAGGGCACCGATGCTTAAGATATGTACCGTAATTAGAATCAAGTGTGGTATCAACGTCTGGATAAAGCCGGTTTACAAGGTTCACACAATGAACTCTTCCAACAGAGTGACCACCTAGGTGATTGGATGCAAGCAAAATCAGTTAGTATTTACATATTGTCTTCAAATGGGCCATTTGGCAATGAGGACAAGAATATATGATTTTTTCCACACCAGTTAATTTGACAAATTGAGCAAACATTCTGGCTACCTATACTCGTATTCTCGTAACTTAATTAAATAGTAAAAGACATAAATTCTTCTAGGATTTGACTTGAAAAATTTGCATGTTAAAACTACTCTGTATGAATATCTGGAAAAGAAGTGCATGTGTACTATACCAACAATGTCATTGGTCATCCTCTTATATTACCTTTGGCTCCATTACTCATTATTTACTCCTACTTGTGAACCAATTTAGATGCTTCTACATAGTTAGTTAGTATTTCGGTAAGAACAATTTTAGTGTCTATACTGCTATTGTGCATACTTTATGAGTTAAGTATGGTCGTGCGTTGTTATCTTTCCAATTTCAGAGAAATCAATTTTCTTAAGAATTTGAATGAATTTAATTTACTCCATACCAACGGACGGAATAACTGTTTAGTCTAGGCCATGACGGCATGTCCAGTCAATGTAGTTACGGTGGCAGTTTGTTAGTTAGATCAAGTATGAAGAAGTTCTGCAATTTCGATCCGCTCCATACCTAAAATAGCAACGGTTGCTTCAACGTCCATACCAATTGACTTGAAGCTGGAAAGTACCACAGAGGTAGAGGCATTGTGATTAGGGATGAAGTTGTCAACCAATGCTGCATAGCTTTCTGTACTGTCCCTACGTCCTGTTTTCATCTCTATATGCGGCCCTCCAAGCTGTGTACAAAAAGGGAATACTGACAAATTATGTATGAGGAAATACAATTGTATATATAGGAGACAAAATCAATTATAGGGTTTGCGTAATGTAAGAGTGTAAGACTACAATATGCTGATCATATATGCACTTTTCGTGTAACAAATGAAGAAATTGTTAGCCAAGAATATTTGTAGTGGTGTTATATCATTTAGGTTGCTTAAAACGCTATTTATGATATTATCACCTTTCAAATGGTAGGATTGACCTTCAAATGCTATACATCTTTAGATTAAGAATCTCTATGATGTCAAAGGTTATTGTGGGTTGGAGTTGGGGTTCAATTTTTTTGTATGATTAAAAGGAGCGCTCAAGACGTTTAAAATAACGGAGCCCTCAACTTTTCAAGGTAGGAGAGAAACCCCTAACCACCAGATTCCCTCTTGATTCTTGAGTATGGACTAGTGTTACAAAGCAATGTTTCAACTTTTAATTCTAGGATGTGACCATTTGAGAAAGGTGTATGCATGATGAAGGAACTGTACGTAAAACGTACGTATTAACAGACTAATTCAGAAAATAAATATATGAATACTGAAGAAGCGAAGAGTAATACCAGTTCCGCACCATCTCTTGCGGAAAGGGCGATGATATCAGCGCAGGAGACGGTTGATGGGCATTCAGTCTCAAGTGCTTGCTTGATAGTGTTAATATACTTGAAATTCCTCATTCCAAAGTTTCTTACATCGTCCTTCTCTGTCTGGATACCCAGTAATGGATTCTTGTCCAGTAGAAGAGATGCATCGCATGACTGTACATGCTCGTCAAGCAATAGTTCAATGTATGTGTTACCATTACCAATATTCAGAGGAACCAATGCTATATATAAAAATGTGATATTAATGTACATAAAGCTTGCCACGGGCCGGGCTTTATGCAACAGTCCTATATATATTTATTTTTTTTTTTGTGAAAACAGTCCTATCTATTTTGTTGGCATACGTACTCATGTAACTTTAGCTCAAGTGAACGTGTCACTCATAATAAGACTAGAAGATTAAACACCAAAAAAAAAAAAAAAAGACTAGAAGAATACTATTTGCCTATTTAATTTGTACGTCCATTTTCAGACATTTTATCTATTTCTTGTTATATATATTCCCTTCGCCAAATAATTGGTATCATTTTGTTAGTTAAACGTGTGGAGCAGTTACTTCTTCTTTTTTTGACAAAGAGAAACTGCAAACAGTAAAGAAACTAAATAGAACAGCTAGGAAACTGAAGTGTGGAGCATTTACAAATACATGATAACAATATAATGAGATCAAGGGAGTAAAAGTAAAACTAATAAATGGGTTGAGGCACGAAGTGCAAAAATTGTGTGTTGACTTATGCTGATGAGTAAATAAAATTGCATGACATACATACATATCATGATCATTGAGGAATTGCGTAATATAGGACTTATATCAAGATTATGTAGTTTTCATTTACCCAAGTGAACGATCTACATAAAGTTTATTATGACTTTTGAGTCGAATAATTATTTTTGAGAATTTTATAAAGTAGTTATCGATTTGACTATATATGCTTTCTTTGTTGTTATCTTTTGTTTGTTTCACCACTGTCAAAAAAGGGGATTAAAAATAGCTACTCTAGTTAGAATATGTAAATCCATCATTCATGTGTATTTCATAAAAGAAAAGCTAGACAAATATAGGAGTGTAACTTCATTTCAGATGAAGTGATGCATTCATACAAAAAAATACATTAGTTTTCGATTTAAAATAATAAAGTACGGAGTATATCATTTTTTGTGGATCTCTAGTTCGATCTGTTTTCGGTGTCGTTAATTCCTTAATGCTTATAAGGAGTAAGATTAGCCTATTGGTCGAGAGGTCAACTATCTGGAGGTTGTTTAGATTCAAATCCTTGACACAGCACAACGTTGGCTACATTCATACACCAAATATACGGACCATAAACAAATGAACCAAATGTAAGGAATAAATGACATTGGAGGGGAAAGTACCTTAACCATGCAGTCGTGAAAAAGATTCCTGACCCAAGAAACTGCTGTGTTACCATGCTTATAGTATAGCTTCGTAACCTCATTTCTTATGATGCTTTCCGCATTTGGACAACTTGTGGAATAAAAATTCAGGCGTAGCTCGCTAAAACCTGAAATATATAAGCTCTCAGATCGAGTGAAAAGAGTAAATAAATATTTCTAACAAATTAACTTAGGACATGATTAGAAAGAGGTTTAGAAAGGGAGCTAGATAAGATACCAGAATGAAATTGAAGAAGTAAAGAGAGAAACAGAAAAATGAAGGTTGAGCAATGAGATCTGTTGCGGGCCATGGAACCAGTGTTTGTGTTGCTTGATTGCTTGTGGAGAACTATAACTACTGAACTGCAACTGCATTAGTTCTCTTAGCATTCGTCGGTTTAAATAGGCCAACGATTATTGTAGTAGTTTTCAAACTATTTAAGAAGCTAGATTATCAAATTTCTTGTGGGACAGTTCAAATAATGAAATCCTTAGCTTGTGTAATCATATACGCCACCATGTTTGACCTTCTAACAATACTATGATACGCATGGATCCAAGATCCGACGTACTACTAAAAATTACTACTAATTATGCAATGGTGCCAAATATTGTTAGTTCTTGATGTCATCTAAAGTAGCTTTCATAAGGAACAATTAAGGTTACAGCCTTAATTTGTTTATGTAGTTTTGCCCTTTTTTTTTTTTTAAGTGAGAAATGTGTGCAAAATGTCGCTGATTGATAAGAATCAAACTTCCAACCTCATGATTGGGGTAAGAAAAGGGTTTTCGTCCCTCTTTTGTACCAAAAAAAAAAAAAATGATTGGGGTAAAAAAGCTCTAACCAATTAAGCTAGTTTTTTTTTATTTCTGTATCTTTGTAAATTTATACGGAGTACCAATTTTCATTGTTTTGCACATCTATTTTTTTCCCTTAACTTTTAACTACTCGATCTAACTATGCCCTCGACCACCCAACCAAGATGTCCTACCTCCAATATTGGTCGCACCCACCATCTTTTTGATTGGTAACCACCATCTGCGCTATATTTAGACGGCCAACAATCATTTATCTCCCAATCTAGGCTCATTTGTTGCTACTGAAGTCACAAGAGAAAGATATATTTTTCACATGTGCTCTTTCACTTTCTTCTCCTCTGATTGCTGTGTGGTAGCGAGAATTGGAGCTCCAATAAGTTTTGCAGCCACCAAGTTACTGGAATAAGGTAGGTTGGTGTAGCCGGTGGGTGGGTGCTAAGAGTGAAGGTCTGGTGTCACAGTCGTAATTGCAATATAGCATGGGGCTGATGTTTCTCCCAAGTAAGGATTTTTTTTAACCCACGGGTGGAGGGTAACAATTAGCAGAGTACCTTACCACCAAATTTGGCAATCGTTAAAGGACCAATTTAACTAAAAGTCTAAATTGGTTGCTTTACAATCATTGGCTATAGTCTAATATATACATCCTTCTACAAATGAGAGATATTTTGCATCAAATATCGTTGATAACAGGATTAATCGGGCCTTCCATACCTTAGCGTTGAAATTCTCAATTGTGTAGCATGAGGGACTTTCCAAGATTAGAACTCTAAACCACTTGTTCCATCCTACTTTAGTACCATCCCAACTCAATCAAAAATATAAGTTGACGATTAAGCTCTGATCAAATTGTAATGGTAGCATATTCAAGAGGAGCTTAAACAAATTAAACAATTAAAAATAGTAACGGTAATAGAATTCGTTAAACTACAACAACCCGACATACCAAGACCAAAGGCCCCCTATTCCCTAAATATGCATGTGAAGAAGATAAACTACGTACCCTACGTACGTGTATTGTGATTTTGTGAATAGAAGTATTGCATTTACTGAACTGTATTTCGGAATTTCGGTCAAATCTATTGACTTAATGAAAAAGTCAACGGCTGAAAGATCAATTATCTTAACCAATCTGGCGGTGACTAAACAAATCATGGCAAATGCTCGCTGATCGGTGAAAATCTCCAATCTCTTGCTTTTTCTCTGTTTAATTGGTGGATTTTAGAAGATTTTGTTTTTGCGCGCTTTACAAACATAAAACTATAAAAGCGTCAGGATTTAAAAAGAAATAACATAGCAATTTTTACAGCTCATCAAGTAACGATTTTGTCTTTCATGGGAGGATTTTTTATATATTACTCAATATATATAATATTCAATATATATTTGTTTGATTAAATTACAATGCCATAGGCATTGGATATTATTTTCCTCAAAGAAAAGCCACAAAATGTCGAAAGGCTATCCATTAGTGACTCAGCGAATTGATCTGAAAGTTGTCATATCATGTTCCTCGATACAACTAAGGAATTTAGTCACAAAAGGCCAAGCTATATATTCAACTAAATTACTACTATTATTTAGTATTCCCATTTGCAACTACCCTCACAAGGCTACAGTCAGTACTCAATATATTTCATAGCACTAAGTTAGTTGATTAAGAAAATGTATGAATGTATGATTGTGGCATTCAATTGGGGTATCTAACCTAACATGTCTGCTGAAGGTTTTTAATCGAGAATTAACATGTCTGCTGAAGCTTTTAAAATTAAGCTAACGTCCGAGTCAATGATGATCTGATAAGTCAAGTCTGATAATTTGCACATACCGTGCATGAAATAAGGCTAAAGCAAGCTGATGATACGAAAGTCAATAAAATCATAAATAGTAACGTTCTCAATATCAATAGCAATCAATAATAATTAATTAATACATACCATTACAAGATGTTGTAAATATGAGAGGTTACCACATATTCATCCACATTATCGCCAACTCAACTTTTATCCCATCACAAACTCAACATCAACCTCATTAGTAACATCTAATTAACTTAGCTACATATCATGTTCACTGTAATGGCTCAAAGGGACCAGACAATATTCCATAATTTTTGAATTTATTTCTTGTACATTATTTGCAATTCTCATTCTTGGATTGTGTATGTTTCTTTGAGAACTGAAAATGAAAAGGAAAGTCTAAATAGTATTCAAGCGAGTACAATCCTTCCTAACTTCTCCTTGATCTCCATACAAAGGATTATTCTCAGACATCACTATCACAGCCTTAGCAAATTGATCATGGAAGTATGAATTATCAGCAGCCATCCTTTCAACATAAGGTAGAGTGGAGGGATCTGACGCTAGCTCTTGGTCTACTACTAGAAGCCCTTCATGACCCAACAAGTGTTTGTAGTACATGTTATCCAACACCATCGGCGTCTCAAGGTCGTTTCTTGCATATTCCACTGCATTTGGATCTGGGTTCGGCGTTGGACATCTTCGTTTAAGATACTCTGCGTACTCAGGATCTAGAGTTGGATCGATGGTTGGATAGAGACGATTTACAATGTTTACACAATGAATTCTTCCAACAGAATGTGCTCCTAATATAACCAGTATCAACAGTGAGGAATTTCATTATCTTGATGCATGATAAACAATGGTTATATAATTCCATAAGATAGTGAACAGAGTATATATAGAGGTCATATTATTGACAATAGGGTAAAGCTGTGATAGCAGTATAGCACAAGCACTTCCAAGCCGTTCAGGACGCCTTGCAACTTCAGTTATTATTTTACTTTGTACCGCAATGCACGTGAAAGTAATCACACATAGCTATTGTACGTCCTCTATGGACAAGCAATCAAGCATGCCGAAAAAACATTTTTAGCGAGCGAGGGCGGTCCGACCCGGCGGTAGCGATCAACACAAAATAACTATTCATTTCCCGTTTTTCATGTTGTCTATATTATAGTTCACCAAAAAAAAAAAATGTTGTCTATATTATAGACATCTCCTTTTTGAGATCTCTGTTTTTCTATCAATTACATGGTGGTAAAAGATATCAAATGGGTAGTATAATAATATAAACACCTAATGAAGTATATATATCTAAATTAAATAGTAAAATACATTATATGGGTAGTAAAACACACATATGTTTAGGTCAGATAATAATGAAGTATTTCCATCATTACCATACCCAAATTTAAAAAAGACATGTGCTTTATATTTGTCTTACTACTAGGGGTGTAAATGAACTGAGCTTTCAGTGAACAACTCGAACTCGAGCTCGGCTTAAGCTCGTTTTTGTTCGTTTATTTA
>CAAKMY010057838.1:0-11955 GCA_901111285.1 Corrigiola litoralis
AGTCGATCTCGAGTAGCTCGTGAGCTGTGTCGTCTCATTTACACCTCTAAACCAGACTATTAGAGATTATAAAAGAATCCAAATATATCAGAGATAAATAATAAAAGTAATCAAAACATATACAAGATCAACAAAAATAGACTTCATTTGTTGACCAAATTAAACAATCTAGTATATATGTGGACTGGTGGAAACTAATTTTGCACTCCTCTAATTTATTCGTACGCTCCCTATAAGAAGAACATTATAGTAGTAAATATAAATCATAAACGGAGTGTAATTCTTTGGTCGAACTTACAACTCATTTCCATAGAGTAGTCTATTACGTACCAGGACTATAAATGAAGGATCACTAATTATATGTATCAGCTCGAAGATAATTAAGACTTGTTAGTGTCTTTGATGCAAGCATCAGAAACTATGTTCAATAACTCAACAACATGCATTGAGCAGTACTATAGTATAAACGCATGAATTATGGAAAGTACCATCTCATGAATTGCATACAACATCTCCCTTTGTACGTACGTCGTGTCGATGTGTCATGGTTATCATAAACATGTACTCGACCTGTCCAAGAGAGACATATGAGTTCTCGAAACTGAATATATGGCAAGTTGGGAACACTATTATTCAGCAATGTCTAATGAAGATAATGTTCTAGAGACAAGGAAATATGTTGAGCATTAAAAAGGAAAAAGGAAAATTATTGTAGTTTACTATTTCCAATATGTTTAGCCCGTTGTCAACAAAAAAAAAAAAAGGAAAAGAGAAATTTGTGGTGTGTTTCTTCCAGAAGATCCATGTGATAAAATAAAAGAATAAGCTAGGGTACTCTATAAGTTACAGAAAAAGTTGAAAGGTATCTTTTTTACGAATTCCTCTTTTATTTGAGAATTTCAACCAAGGTCAAATATATATAAAAAATCTCTTTTTTTACGCCTTCTGTAACGTTCATAGCTTAATGAATAAGATGATATTATGTTAAAAAATATGAGACTTGTTTTTTTTGGAAAAAAATCATTAGATGATTATACATATCAATCAATTATGTTCAAAAGAATTGAGGAAGGAAATTTCAAGTGACTACAATGATAAACACTCTTTTATCAAAACGAAAAGTTATAGACCACCCAAAAATCTACGAGCTTGCATGGTTCAAAGGAGAATCTAAATTTATACATCTAGGAAAATAAGATTAAGACATTCGAGATTCATGAGAAATATACGACTTTTATAAATATCAAAGTAATGACTCCTGTTATCCTCAATAAAAAAAAAGTAATGACTCCTTTTGATTTATATTAGGATTTATCTTGTCATACGTTATTCATCTATTAATACTTTCAATGATTGATGCTTTATCTACTTAATTTAACAAAGGGTATAGAGAGAGTGATCTTAATAAGACTACTTCATATTCTTCATTTGTATGGTTAGACGAGAAAATTAAAAGAAATTCATATATCTATGTGTTTAATATGGGGTCTATTGATAAAAGATATGGTTCTAACTTTTAAGACATCAAATGCATAAGAATAGTAGAATAAAAGTTTGTTGAAGAAGGTATTATAAGTTTATCCTTTTTTTTGTTGCTTATATGTTAAAGATAACTTTACGTATCCTCTTCTCTGTTACTTTAGTCTAAAATGTGTGCACAAAGTCGTTGATAAGAATCGATCACTTGATCTAACTCTTTTCTTATGTTACATATATATCCTCTTGAAATTAAGTTGTTGCGACTATTTTGTTATTAGGAAAGGAGCACTAAGTCATATATGGTAACCGACCCGCCAAATTCATGATTTGTAAGAGAGCTCTAACCATTTGTGATAATCCATTTACATAAATGACTTATTGCAACAATAAGTGTATTATCGGTTGTGCTTATTTCATGAGGAGAGGAGGTAATAAGTTTTTTACTTACAAGATTAATTAAGTTTGTTGTTTAAATGACTATATCGATGTTAAAGAGGGGTGCGAACCTCTATACATTACCTATTATAATACCCATAGTGGATCACTAGGCATTAGGCCAATGTTGAGGATATATTGATGCGGTATGATCCCTATTTTTGTCATTGGATGCTCATGTAATGGCTTAGTCTTATATTGGGGTATGTACATTAATTTTTGTCTATGAATTCATATTTATCTATATTATCCCTTATGGCAAAGGACGACTATATAAGAAGATTTATTTGTGATGATTTGAAAGGTTAAAAAGGTTTTGTAAATGAGGAGAATTTGTGTTCGGCTGCCGTATTTAAAAATTAGGTGCGGCAATTGTTTAGAATAAGCAATTATGTGTTTGGAATAGGCATTTGTGTTTCTCAAAATAACTATGTCTAAAACAAGCATCTTTGTGTCTCGGAATATCAAAAACATGTATGGAATAAACATTTTTGTGTTTAGAATAAAACAAAAAGTCTTATAATAACGAAAAAGTGTATGTAATAGACACCTGCGTATCTAACAAAAAAAGTATTTCTAAATAAATATGTATGAAATAGACAATTTTTGTATTGGGGAATAACAAAAATTGTTTAGAGAAGATGCCTCATCCTAATTTTTAGGTGTGGCGGTCGGATACAAAAATATCGCTTAGTAAATAGGCTAGAATTTTCTTACTGAACTTGCTATTAACTTTTGTGTTTGATGTGGACGATTATACGGGAATAAAGGGACAATGTTGAATCTTTAATTAGACATTAATTTTTGTAATATGGGATAATGGATGTAAACACTCTTTTGAATATAAATGGTTTGAAGTAGTTTCATAAGTTTTTTTTATTATTCCAATAGATTTTAAATTTGATGCATGTTTTAGCAAATTTTAGCCAAACGTATCGGAAGCACAGTTAACTTCCAAGTATTTTTACGGAAACATATTTTGAATGATTTTGGAAGTTGGATGTATCACTGATTTTGGAAGTTGGATGCATCACATATGCGTAATATGATCATTATTCTCCCTTCTAGCCGGTACCATAACAGCTGTAGATTGGGACCCTCAATAAACTTATACTTCGTATATGAGAACATATACTAGCTAAGAATGCATTATTTACTTATTTAGTATAAGGACAAGAATTTATAAATTTTTTTATCTTGATTTCCGCTATTTTTGCCTTTCTCACTACATCTAGCTTGCAAGCAATTTTCAACAAATTAAAAACCATTAACACATGAATAATTTCATGATGTTGTGCTTGCTAGAAATCAATAGAGATGTCCTCATATTACAATCCATGGACCCCATACAATATAGAGAAACACCCTCAACGAAGATATTGTCCCAAAGTGCATGTCGTCTCAATCCCTCCGTGAACAGATCAAACATAATGACACTCTTCACTAATGTATATTATGAATTGACCGTAAACACACTAAAACACATGCAAATCGACAATTCAATTATTTTGCCTAATATAATTTGGATAGGGTAAGGTGATGGTTCATACTTGAAGAGTAAACTACATACAACTATCTAATGTACCCAACGTTCACAAGAACGCACACATGAGCACGGTACCCAATCAAGCAATACTGGGAGGAAGTGTTTGCTCATAATTGTCCATGGATGAAATCATCCACAGACAGGACAAATAGGTGATTTTCCTTTATAAGAAAAGGTTAAAATATCTATTATCCGTCATAGAGGAAATGTACCATTGCTAGAGATATATATGACCCCCCGCTCATGAATGTTGATTTATGGACGGCTTTAAATGTATCACTCCTCGCAAAACTGATGCTAATTATCTTGTTCTGTAAGTACTTAAGTACTTATAGCTCGTAGCTTTATTGACTCCTGGATTCGTATTCAATTTATGCGCGATGGAAGTACTTTTTAATATCAAGTTTATATGAACTTTAAATGATTTATTATCATCTAAAACTCTCTCTGTTAAATGGTGTGCTATTTTAAAGGTGCTAAGAGATCAAGTCTATAAATCTTATGTCCTTGCCAGGGCATGTAGAAAGAGAGAATACTATTGTAGAACGACAAGTTATTAGTAATACTTGAGTGTACGTATATTTAAGTATAACTTAACTTTTTTTATATATATTTAACTTTTTTTTGAAGCAATATACATTTAACTATAATTATTTATATTTTATTCTTTTTATGTATCTTGTTATAAACTAAGTACATTTTATAGATAGGAAATATACAATATTTTCATTATATGTTACATAAAACATATACAATTTTTTTATAGATACATAAAAATTTACTCGAGATTTCATAGTCTGGAATATATTGCAAATTTTTGCAATAGTTCATGTTGTTGAACAACTTTGTTTTCCTTTCTTATTACTTGTGTTTCTTCAAAAAAAAAAAAAAAGGGTATCGGGCTTACTTGTCCAAATGACTTTCCATGCGGAAAAATCATTGGTAGGGCAATAAAACACGAAAGGACTTTCTTAACGTTAAAATAATTCAAGAAGATAGCCTCCTTGACTCCAAGTCACCAACAAAGTAATAAACGAAGAAGAAGAAAAACATATTCCATTTGGTAATGATAAATTGATATGGAGTAAGAAGCTGGGAATATCTTATGAGCCACAACAGATAGATTGACCTACTGTTCCCATAATCCCAACAGTTGCATAAACAAATAACTAAGATCCCAAAGTCTAAACTAAGGGTAGAAAAAGGAATTTTTTCTTCATGGACAGTGACTCAAAATTCTCAGTTCCACTTAAACAAATTGCAAAAGGGACGACAGATGTAGCATACTGATTAAAGCTGCCTAAGACTAGTTGTGGAATAAAGCTTGATCACGGGAGGATTTGCAGTGGTGAAAATTCAATTATTGTCTCTAGAGAGAATATTTTTCTATTTATATTTCATTCCTCCTGGCAGTTATAATTAGAATCCCTTTCATTATCATTGATTTTTTAGTGTGGTGTTAAAATCAATTACATAGAGGCATATCAAATTCATCTTGGAAATTCAACTTTGAAACTATTTCACAATCGCGATAATTGAAATCAACTAATAGTATATGGAATCAAAATGTATATAATTTAATATGATTATTAAAAATCAACCTAATGTTATGCAATACGGAGTACTTTAGATGAAAAAGAGTCATTTATGATCGGTATTGGTTATTGATATCTCTAGGCATTTTATGGTCCATTAAACCATAAGATAATTAATAAGATTATGAGGTTATAAATGAGAGATAATGGATTCTTGGATAATCAATATAACTTTGATTGTTCTTGGAGCTTTCTTCATTAATCAAATTAATTTTGACAATGATATGATGCCTTGTGAAAATCATCTGACGGCACTACTAGCTATGGTGTTTCATTTTCTAAAGGTGAATAAAGTAGGATTCCGTTAGTCTTTTATTTTACAGCCCATAAAAAAGCTAGTATGTGAGGGGGAAATGACGGCTTTCATAAAAAGGGATCGGATTACGACGATGTATGTCTTATTATGGTTGGTTTAAAACCTATTGGCTATTCCTTACTTCTTTTTGCTGAAGCTATTGCTCTTTGTGATGGAGTATACCAAGCTATTATCAGGGGTTTTAATTTGCATATAGAAAGAGATATTCTGACAGAAATCAAGCATTTAAAGGCACCATTTTTTGCCCTTGGAGAATTCATTCTCTTATCGAAAATATAAAAGAATTTATTAGGGAAGCTCAACGGGCCGGTTACCGTTTCTCACATCTTTAGAGATCAAAGACAACCGAGTAGCACATTGGATGGATAATTGCTCTTCTTTTGTTTCTCATTGTTTTTTGTACTTTCTTCATATATGAGGAATTTGATGAGATATTGTGTTATAATAGCCAAAGAATTTGTTTCGAGAAAAGACATAATCTTCATCCACTTCTTACCTTTAGTTCTAAAAAAAACAGAGGACAAAGGACACGTAAAATTCTTTTGATAGTTCTAACTCAACCGTTATAAATCACCATTCACCAAAATATTCGTTGTGATTATACGGAGTAATATATAATCACCAATACACAATAGCTTTAAATTAAGCGCCATTGTATACACTTCCTATACTACCAGTTAATTATGATGAACTGATATGATTTACTCACTTAGGGCATGTTCTCTACACCGTTTTTTCTGTATTTTTTTGTTTTTTATTTTATTTTTTCTAACTTTCTATATTTTTTGTAACTTTTCTGAACTTTCTGTATATTTTGTAATTTTACTGAACTTTCTGTATTTTTCTGTATTTTTTGTAACTTTTCTAGAATTTTTTCTGTATTTTTCATAACTTTTATGAACTTTCTATATTTTTTTATAACTTTTTGTATAATAAAATAAAAAACAGGATAGAGAACAGGCCAATAGCTTTTAGCCGGCCTTCTAATATTAGTATGTACGTATATTCAAGCTATAGCTATGAAATATATACTCACTTAGCTTCTAATATTAGTATGATTACCGTCCACCGACTAGTATTTCTAAAGCTCTACTATTCTTTTCTATGAGTTAACGCCCTGGATTTATATATATTGGAGCAATTACTTTTAAATAGATTAAAGTTTCAACTATAAGATCAACTGTACTCTTTGCTACTGTCTCGAATTTGCATACAGAATCTAATGTATGTAATACCAGCTAACATGTAATAATTTTAATTACTTTGAGGCCTCAACTAATTAATCTCATGGCATAGCCAAGTTCCTAACTCTCCTTAGACATCGCAACGGAGTATTTTGGTTCTCCCCATACATTTTACAAAATTTAAAACAAAATTAGTTTCTTTGCCAGATGTAAATAGGATTCGGATTCTTACGAGCATTAAACCAACCTGGCAGTTTCATAGGAAGGACCAAATGTATGTAAATGGTCCCTAAAAGAAGAATGATAAGTCAAACAAACTTTAAACTTTTGTTCCCCTCTTTTTATCCGTTTGCCGTGTCAGGCACATGTTCGTGCCTTCTGCCAATCAGCATTTTACTGCCGCAAGTTCTTTTTCTTTTGCGACATTGCAAATTTGCAATTCCTTACTCGTAGCTTTTACCATCTCGATCGACCTCTTTCATACTCCCACTCTTACTTTTGATTTAATGGCATAAATATACTACTACATGAACTCTTGCATGAACTAATGGAGTATATTGGTTGACACACGTACAAAGAGTACATTTACAAGAATAAAAACTTCTAGTATAGTGATGGTCGTCCTGGTAGAAACGCGTTTGTTTAATTTAGGATTTCATGAGCATGAGAAATAGGAGCTAAGAACATAAATGTAAGTGCAATTTCATATCAATTACATTAGCTCAGGTGTTATATGGCTAGTTACTTGTTTAATCATAGCGTTTTGAGACCCTTAAAAAAAAACACGATATTTTTCAGACATGAAATATCATTGGCCATATTATGAATGGACCATTGGTTGAGTACTGAAAATGAGTGTAGTATCAGGTGGTGTATACTTTCGGTGTCATTTTCGGGCATTTTTTCCTAATACTCCGTATCTCTTATTTTGGGGATTGGGATTGAATCGAGTATATATGAATAATGTACGTGTTACTAAAGAGGTTATCGCCTTGCAACATATATGTCATCTTCTTGTAACCTTACCTCAATATGAATGAGACTTCTGAGATGGCGTTACTAATAGGTATTAAAAATTTGGGTGTTTTTCTCACATATGTTAATATAAATTTCCATATTGATAGGTTCTACACTTCTATTAAACCCTCTATGAGATGATATGATGATAGTATTCAAATTGGATACCACTCGGTGATGCTCTATCATATTGTTTAACTCCGTGTACCCCTAGTAACCGCATCACCTAATTACATCCGTAAGAATTTGGTAAACTCCCAAGTATGGGTAGATCATTGTGGTACTGGTGTCCAAGCAGTGCTTAGCTTAATAAATTCCTTTGGCCATATACTCATATGTGGCATTAATTGGGCTACAAATAGACACTTAATAGGGTTCCCTCACCCTCTCACATTAGATTTCTTGTGACTTTGGCTTTTCTTGAAAACTTCCCCACCTTAACTAACTCAACAAGCATTCTCTCAATCTCCCTTGCCGCTGCAGAAGCCAGATTATGACACTCAAATTATTATTGCCAAAAGCCACTCTTGTGTCAAGCCTCCTCTTTCTTTATAAATATATACACCTTTGAACGTACACATATTCATAATACCACCACTATATATATGTTATATTTCTTAAGAAATCTCTCAAAAAAACAAAACTATAATCACCTCTTTTGGCCTCACTCTCCTCTTCTTCTTGTTCTTGTTCTTTTTCATTATTCGATCTCCTTTTCGATCTTTAGTATATATACATATATATTTATACAAAGATACTAAAGTGGAGCAAGAAATATAAAATGGGTTTAAGAGACATTGGAGCTACACTTCCACCAGGGTTTAGATTCTACCCAAGTGATGAAGAGTTGGTTTGCCATTACCTTCACAAAAAAATTGCTAACGAGGAAGCTCTTAAAGGCACTTTGATGGAAATTGACTTGCATACTTGTGAACCATGGCAACTTCCTGGTAAATTTTCATTTGATTCTGGTTCTCGTGATCTCTACTATCTTCCTCCATCAATCTCAATGCATGGTTTTGTTTCTGCTTTCGTAAGGAATAACAAATATCTGATCATTTATTTCTCCCATTTGCGATCTTCTCTTTCATAGGTTTTATGTTATTATGGCTGTCAATTCTAGGTTGCATGAATCGGAAACTGAGATATATGGAAACTAGTATTTGGACTGTGACGCGAAAATGAAAATTTCACAAAATTAAGGGTATGGATATGGCAAGAAAATTTTTAAAAAATATTGAAGGATAGCTATGAAAAATAGATTTTATATTTATTTTACAATTTTCCAAAGAGATTAGAAGTACGCATGAATTTGACTTGGGTTAGCAATTAAATTGTCTTAAAATCAAATTAGTTTTTGAATGTTTCTGAGTTTCCGATGCGGGTACGGGAACGGGAACGGAACGGCAAAAGTAGAAATTTTAGTTCCGTACTACCTTGGCTGTCATTTCATATGAGTTTTAAACAATCAAACTCGTCGTCATTGATGATGGAAATATTGAGATATAATTTCTTGTGTCTATGATGATTATGTCGACAACATAATTTGCTATACGTTGTAGCGGGTAGGATGAAAATGAAAGTTCTGATGCTCCCATTTTTTCCTTGTTAAAGTTTCTGTTTAGTTATGCTGAAATTTTAATTTTCTTGATAAATATCATATATTAATTACGAGAATATCAATTAATCATAATTATTATAGTACGAGCAATTTCATTTAGTGCATGTGTGTACCTCAAAACGATTGACCTCAAATGACGTGACGTGACTGGTAACCGTATAGTATATATGAAGATTCATTTAATTCTTGAGTATATCATATCCGTATATGATTTTTTTCCTCAACAGATTCAACTTTCTTTCACTTTGTATGAATGCGTATTTAATTTTAATGCATGCATGCAACTACGGAACTTAAAGAGTTTAAATTGCTTGATTTCGAGCTAATGAAGGACAAATGTTTCATTCTTTTTATACCTCTTTTTTAAGTTAAAAGGTTTTATTAATATGCAAAATATAAATTGTATGACTAGAAATAGAGTATCATAAGTTTGTCCACCATCCTTCAATCTGATTGTATAGTACCTCTATAAATAAAATTTATATTGCTACTCCATAACAGCGAATACATTTAAGTTAATTTAATGAAAGAGCCCATCTTTCACATGATAATATTTGGTATATACCTCTTCCTTTTGTTCCTTTTAAAGGCTGTTTCATCTAATTAAGAAGCTCCAACTAAAATCAAAAACTCTAAAGCCCCTATAAATCTCTACTCAAACTTCAAACCACCACATGCATGGTTTTGTCTCTTAAATTTCTTCTTCTTCTGTTTACCTGGCTAAGAAACGGGAGGGAAATCAATTTCACATTACAACAATTAGTCTTCTTTGTATTGTTGATCAACGAAGATCAGCTTACATGTTCACTAAGCCGACACTAATCTCCCAACAATATAATTCATACTTAATACGGAGTATTACTTAATGCTTACAATATAAAACAAAAAATAATCTATAATACGGAGTATAAATTTAGCATTTAGCTAAGATATCTTAGTATAGCTATTTGGACTGAAGTTTTCATAATGATAAAATGAACATTAATTACTTCACTTTCTTTTTCTCTCTATGACTAATCTTAATTCAACACGTGGGTAACGCGTTTAGGGTTTTCTTGCACCATAAATCCATAAGTAGGCTTGTGATGTAAGCTGAAGAATTTTGCACATATGTAACTGCTTGACAAGGCTAAGGTTGACCCCTTTCTAATTCGAGGAAAATTACATCTTAACCGACCCCTTATTGGGTCACTGAAGTTTAGTTGAATTGACTGATTAAGTGCGTGGCTTACTTTATTATATCCGTTTCTTTAACCTAAAATAACAATTATCTGCCGTGTCTAACAAACCTCTAATGGCTGATTTAGATAGCACTTTTACCATTTTATGTTTACTATATATGTGAAAATACGTTTGGACTTCAGGTCTTTTAGAAGTAGGTATAAATTATAGTGCATACTATAATAAGTAATAATCCTAGCAATGCCTAGCTTTCTTTGATTTTCCTTTTGTGTTACTTTCAATTCTCGGTCAAGAACGTAACAATCAAATTAATTGATAACCAATAATAAAACTAGATTGAGCGTCTGTTTGGCCTAGTTTTTACAAAACTGTTTTTGCTTCTCAAAAGTAGTTTATGTAAAAACTGTTTTTAGAAAAAAAAAAATCAAGTTTGGCCTAGCTTAATGTAAAAGTCTTTAGTATTTGTAAACAATAATTTTGCAAGAAATACATAGAGTTTCCGCATTTAGAGAATGAAATATTTTATTTATGGGATATGACACAAATAAAAAAGATTTTCCTTATTTGGAGAATAGCTTTTGGAAGAAACAAAAACAGAAGCAGCAATTTGGTGCTTCTGCTTTTGGAGGCCAAAAACTATTTTGGGTTTCTGAAAAACATGGTGTTTGGCCAAGTTTACAACTTTTGGGTTGAAAAACTCTTCCAAAAGCTAGGCCAAACACATACTGAGGAAAATTATCTATGTGTTTCTATAGTTAATGGTAGGAAATTATAGGAAAAGACTTTTGTATACCACTTTCTCATTCCAATTAAAAAGATTAGATTGAGAAAGATACGGTTTGAAGAAAGCATGAGAGGAAAAGTTGCATCTGCAAGGTGATAAATATATAATTTTCTTCATAAACAATTTAGGTGTTAAAAGGTGTTAAAGGATAATGTAGCATGAGGTGACAAATCATGTAAGGTTTTATATATATACTAATGGAGATAATAAGCTCCTAAATAGTAAAAAAGGTATCTTTATGGGAATAAGTTCACATGTTTAGTTCATTCAAATATATTTTATTACACAAATTATATAAAAAAGCTAAAATTTGAGTTAAAATAAGACCTATCATAAAATGGTCAATTTTCATCAACATTGAAGTAAAAAATAACGAGTTTCAATAAAAAAAAAAAAAAAGACCATCTAACAGACTAAGTTCTCCTCGGATGAAAATGTATGAATTTCAGCCCCTTCCAGTCCTTTCCAGCCCCTTTCAGTCCCTTCCAACCTCTTCCAGCCCCTCCTAGTCCCATGCATCCAGCTCTCTTCAGCCCCTTCCAACCCCTTTCAGTCCGGTCCAGTTCTACATTTTTTTTGTTATTACTATAACTATAACTATAACTATTAATAATATTATTATTCATTTCATGTCCCAATAATCTCCCTTTTTTAAAAATATTTATAACGAACCTAATTTTATTTATCGTTAATTTATATTCACATTTTATATTTACTTTGGTATAATCTTTTTTTTTTCATATAATTTCACTAGTTCTTTTTTATTATTATTTAATTCACTAATTCATTTCTTATA
>CAAKMY010057860.1:0-16768 GCA_901111285.1 Corrigiola litoralis
TAATAGATTACCCTCAATCCAAGCGTGCCCTTGAATATAACCCAACTACGATACTGCACTGCTGAGGACCGTGTTAAGCTCCCTGTCAAATTATAATACAGAAGATCTGACCTGCTATTGTCGTTGATCCATACGGAGTATATTGTATCTACTTAAAACAATCAACTAGCTTTGTAGTGCCGGTCAATTGAACGTTAGGAGCAGTAGTAAACACAATTATAAACAGAATGAACTGATAATATAATGCATTTTGATCCGAGATTTGAGATTTGAGATTTGAGCTTTGTGTGCATTGGATTGTTTGTACTCATTCAATGACTTAGATAGCAATATTTTTATCAACAGGAAATAGGTTGATATTAAAGGCATCAGACAAAGTGTAACAAGAATATTCCCTTACGGTTGTAGCATTAATCAAGAAATACTCAAAAAACAGCCTTCAAAGTAAGGAATTGAAGTAATTACAATATTCTGCATCCAACCTTATCAGCTGCACGCTCTGCAGTACTCAGATGGCAAGCAAGGGACAGTGTGCTAAGTTAAAACAGTTGTGTCAAGGTTGGGCAATAAGTCACAATTCTGTTCAATCTAGCCCAATATGCCACTCAGAAATCCCCTGTAATAAAATGCAACAAGATTAAATCGCCGTGACTAGAATGACTTAGGAAGTTGAAGGGAGAGGGGGGGGGGGTGTTCTTTGTGTCATAGACACTAGACAGGATGTCTTACCAGATACCAGATGCGTTCTTTGCTTGTCTGCAATTCAATCACGAAGATAATAAAGCCAATGGCATGGAAATATCCAAATTATCTTAAATGATTGATAAAAATTGGGAAGTTCTTGTTTATCAGAAAAGTCCAGTGATAGTGTGATACCTTGGCTTCCCAAGGAAAGCATCGTTTATCTCATCAGGACCCGGCTTCTTCTCAAAGGTGGACAACATGACATACTTCTCTTTCTTAGGGCCATCATCTGCCCTTTTGTATAGTTCGTATGGCAAGGGGTAGGACATTCTGTTGAATCAATGAAGAGTTGATCGTCATAAGAAATCTAGCACATGTTACAACTTTTGGATAATTGTAATAATGGATGTAAGTAAGCCAACATTACAGAAACAACAACCTATTATTCTGGTCAAATAGCCAAATGCAAACCAATTAGATGACAAAGGGTTATACGATAAAGGATTATTTCCAGTGGGTCGGTAGAGCCCGAACCATCCACTCATTGTCAAGGCAAAGCACTTTGCTGTATTTGGCCATTTGACACCCCTAAGCTTTTGTCTCCGTTCAGGCTCACCACCCTGTTCTCAGCCGGGCTGTAGAATCTGTCAGCCACCACTTTCCCATCTTCCTACTCTACGGGAGGAAGCTCAGCCACAGTGTCTTGTGATTTGGTAGACTATCCATAGTAGAGCAACAATAATTTCTTATTTCATTTTTATTTATTCCGGCATCCCCATGAGTTAAATTCAAGCCAAACAGAAAGAACCTTTCTGTTTGAAGGCTAGATCAGAAACAAGGCAATCTAAAAGCTATTTGTGAGATAGAGGGTGAGAATTTCATGTTCAATTTGCTTTGCTCTTCTATAAGAGAAAAGGGATCAAGAGATATCGGTGCTGATGGCTGCTATTGATGAGGCAAGGCCTCAATGTGTAGTACAATGGTCTTGAAGAACACTGCAATAACCTTACCCTAAAACCCTAGCTAATCCACACTATCGTATATCCTCTATCATTGACAATGTCCTTTTATCAGTAAGAATCATAATCACAGCAGAAATAACATAATTCCATTCATCATATGTCACCTGAGAGCACCCATGATAGGATACTGAGTTCCCGCATAAAAAAGAAGCCGAAAGTGATAGCAAGTCTCAAATGATGCGGCATACTCCAGTCTCTTATCACGGCCCATTGTCTTGGCAGAGAAGAGAAGTGAACAATAAGCAACTGAAATATAAAATGAATAAAAAGATATTATCTATATTCTTGTTTCTTCTAGATTGTCTCTTACTTGCATGATGCCGCTTGAGCCAGGCAAGTCCTGTATTAGAAGAAAACCTTCAAAACGTTAGCCATGGGAATCATGACAATCTCTTGAACAGGGAAAAAGGATATCAAACCTTGAGTCGAGGGTTTATAAGGATAACTGGACGGCTCCCAGCAGCATCGGTCATAGCTCTCAGATCCTGCAAATAAAGTGACCAAGATGCTTATTGGATACTTCATACTGATACTAACACTTAGATGCTTTCACTTATGCAAATGAAGGTCCATACATCAATGATACAGTTTCCAACAGCATTTTGTGGAGCCACAAGGATAAACATATCATCCTGTTCGTCCACCTCTTTACCACCTACAGATACAAATTAAGCATGATATTCACATTACCCAAGAGCAAGTCGGAAATGTTTAGTCAGAGGGCTTTTGAGGAACAGCCACCAGACCTTCTGAAACAGCAAACTCTGCTACTCTAGGTAACAAAAAGTTAAGTTTCACAGAGAAATTATTGTACCTATTGAACCAATGTTTATGAAGGTCCCCTTGGCTTCATAGTCACCCCAGTCCATGAACTCCAAAATTTTTCGAGTGCCAGCCAACTGCAATGGCATTCCAGCCAACGAACCTTCACCCATAGATCCTTGGACACAAACCTACAGACCCGCAGAGGGGTGTGTGTGAATAAGATAAAAATAAATAATACTCCAGAGAAAAAACTAGTGGTTAGAAAAATTTCAAGTTCAAAGGGTTAAAAACCAACCTTCACCCGCTTTCCATCATCAGCAAATGAAAGAGCGATCACTCGAACAAGTTCCATCAAAGTCCCGATTCTATAAACATCCTAGAGGAATCATATCATACAATCAAGTTTACAGTTATTATGAAGCCTTTTGGAAAAGAAACTTCCTTACAGTTTCAGGGTTCGTCTCTGGAATACTGATCTCCACCTACCATATTGAAGAAGGAACCAGCAAGAATCAGAATGATACTGTGTACAATCTTATAACTTTAAGGAAAAGGCAGAAGGGTTAGGAGAATATGGAGGTGGGAAGGAACACTAACTGATTAAGAATACAACAATTATGGAACTTGGGCTGTTTGCTTTGTACTTTTCTAAAACTAAATGCACAGTATAAGCGATGAATGACAATGTTTTACCTTCAGCCTCGTTCTTCCATCGTTTACTGCTCTTTGTGTAGCTTGCAAAACATCATCGTAGAAGTATTCCCTGATTTCTCTGGAATGTGGTATGTTATTCAACCTTGTAGGAATTCCTCTGAATTTATCCTGTACAAGGCCAAAAGTGTGCAAATGAAAGCAATACATAAATTCAAATATGATTCAGATTCATCCCCGCCAATGCCGGCATAATCGGACTAGCTTATAATGAGGATGGATGCTGTTGGAATGAATCATAGGATAAAAATTAAAATTACCCTGTTTGAAGTTGCAAGACTAGAGCTGCTGCTTTTCGCTACCGCATTGCCTGACATGTAGAAAGTTTCAACAGTGTTAAAGGTATATACAATATTACAAAGGAGTTAATATCTTTAACTTATATGCCGGAAAGATATCTTGTTATTTATGAGACGTTACATCATACACTGGAGAAATTTTAAAAATTTATGCAATCAAAGTGGGATGTTTATGCTGAGACTGAGCAATCACTAATTCGCTATTGCAGAAAGAGATTTATAAGAAATGAGATTCTCACTTGAGCTGAAAGCCTTCGCTTTCACTTTTTGCATCTGGCTCAGTAATGACTTTATTTCTTCAAAAATGACTTTTTTTTGCTGATTTCCATTTACCTGAATATCCAAATATAAAAAAGAGATACTACACCATTGACTATCTCAACTATAAGGCAAAGAATCAAGATCCCAAACTTTCATTTCTTTAGGCACCTTTTTCATTACATTCTTGTATGCGGTTGAAATCGCCTCTGCATTCCTTTTATATATTGCCAGACGAGCTTTTACCTGAATAAACACAGGATTTCGTAAGCTAGAATGTATGAAGCAGGTATGTGGACATTGACAGAATGACAGATAACTACGTTGAACTATCTTTGATTGAGGAACTGAAAAAGAGAAATTCTCTCTGGTCCGTCCTTCACATTACAGAACCCATGAAGATAAGATACAATACAGGTATAGACGATTAGGAACTTCAAGATACACAACCTGAAATTATTGGAATATGACCAATGAAACTTCTGCACTCCTCTGAGATGGATATTCGACAGCCAAGTCTTACCTGAGTTTGCATTTTCTGAACTCCTCATCTGCTCTATTAGACAGCTTATGTTTGTCAGTGTGTCACTCTAGTGATCTTAAAGTTAGGATTATAGCATTTAGATAAGGAAAAATGGCCTTTCAGTTAATAAACACCACGTTCTGATGCCTTAAAACCCTATACAGCCACCATATAGTTCTGCAAGATTGTGAATTCAACTTCTTCTGGCATGATTTCTTGAAGAGTTTTGCTGCTGAACCTCAAGGGCCAGCAGGACAATTAAATTTTGTCATTTGAGAGCGCCCCGGGTTCAAATTTATTTGATGCAACTTTACCAAGTTAAGTATTAGAGCATTACTAAAAGTAGCTGTCACTAATGCACTTAACAAGATTCAGTATCAGAGTTTTAAAGGTATGAAGTGCAGGGGACAAGTACATACTTTTTCTTCAGTATCATCAGGCCGGGTGATTAGTCTTGCTTTTACATCCTCAGACTCAGGAGGAAAACTTTTTATATGGTAGATCTTTCCCGTCATTGGGTCAAGTCTTCTGCCAACACATCTGTCGATCAGAATTTCATCAGGAACCTGAGTATCAGGAACCACATCTATGTAAAATATCACCTCTATCTTGCCAGGAACAATTAAAATTCTCTTAACAGTAATAGAAGGCACTAATGTGGAAGAGACATTGACAGATAAATAATTCTCAGCTCACTCTTTCATGCTTTTTTCTTCAAGAATTTCTCAACACGGTTGAACTGTTTTAAGGAAAGACAATGAACCACTGAATCTCATCAA
This sequence comes from Corrigiola litoralis, assembly GCA_901111285.1. NCBI lineage: Eukaryota > Viridiplantae > Streptophyta > Magnoliopsida > Caryophyllales > Caryophyllaceae > Corrigiola > Corrigiola litoralis. Next base: position 5,042 of record CAAKMY010057860.1, read on the forward strand.
CGGTCCGTCATGCACATTCACTAATTGACAGTAAGGACCAATTTAACGCAATACAAAGACACATTCAACAATAATCTGTTTTTGGAAAGATAGATAAATTTGTTACACGGGTTATAACTCGATTTCAAACTAGGCCATAAAACAGCCACACAGAACAAGATATGATTATCACATGAATATTTATCCAAAGGAGAAAGATATGATGGATGAGTTATACCTCTAACACAATATAAACGTCAGGTCTGATCCCTAGTTCTTCAAGACTCTGAGCTTGAGCTGAAGTTCGCGGATACCCATCAAGAAGCCAACCATTCTCCTTTGCATCTTCAAGTGAAAGTCGCGTCCTAACCATCTAAGGAGTACAGTAAGCAAAATTACTCCTTTGAACACAGGTATAAAGGCTAAATCCATAACATGAAAAAAAAAGACACATACAGCAGTGACAATTTCATCAGGGACTAAACCGCCTGTGTTCATGTATTCTTTTGCTTTATTCCCAATCTCTGTCTCTGCTGCAACTTCTGCTCTCAGAAGGTCTCCAGTCGATATGTGAACTACTCCAAACTAGTATAAAAGGTAGGAAGAGCCATCAAAACCATTTTCAAGTTACATACATCACAAAACTACGATGAGCCTACTACACATATCTCGTTCAAGAGCAAGCAAAAGTAACTCGTAGGATAGTGAGATAACTCACCTGTTGTACAATCATTTCGCATTGAGTTCCTTTACCAGAAGCTGGTGCTCCTGAAATCATGACCTTTAGTGGCTCATTGGTTCCACATTTTACCTGTCATTTACGGCAAAGGAGATTCATATATATGAACATGATCAATCAAGATAAGAACAACACAGAAAGACATCTGACCTGAAATTTGATGCATCTCTTAGCACAATTCTCCTGGCCAACACGAAGATTTCGAAGAGGGGAAGATATGGAGGAAAGAGTAAAAGGGGAGGAGAAGGAAACAGAAAGGTGGCAGGGAAAGGAAGAGGTAGCAGAGAAAAGGGAGCATGACGGAGATGGAGTTTTGTAGATGATTGTAGCCTTCATGTGAGAAGCGCAACAGTATGATGGGTAGTTGGACAACATGGTTAACCACTCATCTATGCGTCACTGAGCTTAGATAGTCAGAAACTAGTTGCTATGGTGCTGTCGAGGAATTGCTGAAAGGAGAGGGAGAGGAGAAAAACAGCGAGTGGCTAAGTTTTAACTAGAAAAACGACCACCACAGTTGTCAGTTGGAGCCATACACTTGGGAGATCGATGGGCCCTTTTTTTTGCTACTCAAAATGATAAATTAAAAATGAAAGAAGTTATACAATTTCATATGAAAAGAGGATGATTAGGTGGTCACGTTGAATGCACTCATTTGCACACATGAAATCCATTTCAACATATTCCACCCACAAGATTAGTAGTGCTTGCATTGTATTTTGCCAATTTTTTCACTCGGCTTCTGCTTGGATTATTTGGACTTAGCATGTGATGCTCCACAACTCCAGTTTGGCAATTTCTCAAAGGATAATTAATTGTTGTTCCTAAGACCTACTTAAAAAAATTCATAGGCGTTAGAAGGGGACCAAAAAACTACAAACGAATAATTATGTATTTTACGTCCAAAATTTGATGTATAAATATTATGTAAAATGTAATAAGTAAACAATTCGAGCTGTTCACAAGCTATTCGAATAAAGCAAGGACTTGCTCAATATGGCTCATTCAAAATTCGAGTCAAGCTTAGACCGAACCGCTGCCTTGCAAACACGCTCAAAGTAGCATCTATTTCCTGTAGTTGTATGCAAGACAGTGTGCACCACACAATCATCACTTGAAGCAAAGAGCATTTAAGCAACTCAACTTCTGCATTTTCAAATCATGTATAACACAAAGTACATTAAAGTCTCCCATGCTCAACTACATAGTACTGTATATAAGCTAGATAAGCCCTACAAATGCAAGTAACTATGTAAACATGCAGGCAATCTCCATGTAATCAAAGAATTATGCAAAACTTGATGATGTTGTTATTACAATCCTTTACCAAATCTCCTAAAACATTTGAAAAACAAGAAACAGAGCGTCTATAGAGGGATTAGGCTGAGGCCTCAGCATCATTCTTTCGCCAGGAAACCCACGAAATCTCGAAGAACCTTGTAGTAGTATGTAAGTTGCCTTAATCCAGCTTCACTGAGGAGAACAGGTAGTGAACGAACCAGAATGAGGACAGGAACCCAACAGTGCCTGTCACCAACATGATGGCCAAAACCATGAAGAGCGAGTATCCCAAGTAGAGAGTGGCAGAGACAGGCCCGCTCAAACTCTTCAGGTCAAAAATAAGATAGTTGATGGAGTACAGGAAAATGTATATGGCCACAGAACCGGAGGCGAAGAATGACTTCCACCACCATTTCCAGTCCTCCACGCAGAGATGCATGTATGTGAGAACCAGGGAGACTTCAGCGCACACGACCACAAGGAGGATCAGAACAATGAAGAGAAACCCGAAAACATAGTAAACTCTACCCATCCAAAGGCTGGACATGATGAAGAAGAGCTCAATGAAGAGGGTGCCGAATGGGAGTGTCCCAGCACCAAGAACTAACAGCCAGGAAGGGTATTTCTGAGGTGGGATTTCACGGGGAATCTGGTTGGTTCTCACGGGGTACTCAATGTGAGGAGCCTTTGCACCAAAGTAACCACCGATCAAGGTAAGGGGAACAGAGATGCAAAACCAGAGCAAGATAAGAACGACGTAAAGAGAGAATGGAATAGCTCCGGTGCTGTGACTTCCCCATAGCAAGAAATTCAAGACTGTCAGTATCAAAAAGGCAATGCCGGGGAAGAAGCAAGCAGCCTTCCACGAGACTGAAACCCATCCTTTGTGATCTCCGCAGCCAATAGTCCTCCACAACCGAACAGCAACATAACCAGCAGCAATACCGAGAATCATGTAGAAGAACACCATACCGGTAAGAAGAGTTCCCCGGGATGCTGGAGACATAAACCCAAGAGCAGCAAACATAATCGTCACAACACCCATCCCAAGAAGCTGAACACCATCTCCAACCATCACACACAGCAACGACGCATGGCCAGGAGCACGGAAGACATCACCAACAACAAGCTTCCATCCCGACAACTCCTCATTCATCTGAGCCTGAGCCTCCTTATCCAGCTCCTCGTAACGAGTCAGATCTCTGCGAACAGTCCTCAAGAAGATCACAAGGACTATACCAGCAAGGAAAGTGATCACCATCAGAGAGTTCAGAATCGAGAACCAGTGGACCTTGGCACCCTCCATTTTCAAGTAAGCGTCCCACCTAGACGGCCACTTAATATCACTCTCCACAAACGAGACCTCATAACTAAAAGCCACAGGCTGGCTCTCCTTAATAGCCATCGAAACAGTCGTGGGATCACAGTTAATCTTCCCCGGATACTTCCCATACATCTTTAAATCCTTAATAGCATTCATATCATGCTGAACACTGCACGGAACCACCTCAAAACCAACCACCATATACCCCGGCTCCTCCGATCCGCCCGCACCATTCCCCCCAGGGATCATCTCGACCGCATCACCCGTCCCCATCACACGAGCCACATTGGTCTCCTCATACTTATGAACCAAGACAGTAAACTTCAAATGATTAAACACATAGTAAGCATCCTGAACCTTAATCCCAACAGGGTACCCAGTCCACCTCAAAAAGAAGTTATCTTTCTTGGTGTAGCGAATGGCGGGGAGGTTATCAAGGATCAAATTGACCTGATACATCTCATCAATCCTCTTCTTCAAGAGCTTAAACTCATCAGCAGAAAGAGGACTGGTCTTACACATAAAGATCTCAGTCTCATTGGTAAACATCTTAAACCTATAGGGGGAGTTCTCAATCCTATCCCCCATCAAAAGCTCACCCAAATTCTCAGCACTATCCTTGACACCCTCCTGTGGCTTACAGAAGGGCAAACTGTAGTAACTAAAAGGGATTTCAGTGTCAATTGATGTCAAAGAATTAACCTTGACAGAAAGCGCATCCCCAACTGCATACTTGTGGGGGTAACTACCGGGTAAATAAAACCCGTATCCTGATCCAACCACCATGCAAATCACAGCTACCCAGATCCCCAAATTTGCTAAAGATCCCATCTTTACACCCAAATCTTCACCCTTTTGATTGGATCTGGATGACCCAGATCAGGAAATTGGCAGACGAACCAAATTAAAGTATCTTTAAGCAAACAAAACCTAGAAACCGTAGGTGGGATTCTAGGTCTAGGTAAGATGAAGCAGTTTCTAAGCTGAAAATGAGAACATACATAAAACTGTAAAGAGAAGAGATCTGATAAGTAACAACTGACCTTTGGTGTTATGATAAAAATGGCAGTAAAAAGTGAGGAAAAGACAGGAGAAGATGTAAGAGCAGAAAATGGGGAGAGAGAAAAAGAGGGGAGAGAGGAGAGTGTTGTGTTTGTAAAATGTGAAAAGTTGGAGTTTAAGAAGACAGGGGCGTAGGTTTCGCTGCTTTCATTTACCCACCGACGCTCCGAGGTGTTTAGGACTCTATTACTACCTAAACTCTTGTATTAGACTGTCTAATTTAAAATAATTAATAATTTCTAAGTTTACTACCAAAATATGAAAATGTCCTTTGTTATGAGTTACGTAGTATGAGTTAAAGAACTATAAAAATCATAACACCAAAAAAAAAATGCATTACTATGTAAAACTATACCGTATCTTTAAAAAAAATATCTTAGAAAGGAAATTTTTTGTCATGTTGTATTCACACAGTCAAAAAAGCAAAAACAATTTCCCTTCCAAAATAAACAAATATATATAACACGAGAAAAAATTACTCCGTAATAGATAAGTATGCAAAATATCATTATCAATTTATCATATGTATCTTTGTAAAGGAAAAATATGGTACTCCCTTTGTTTTTGTCAATTGTTCACATTTTTCATTTTGGATGTTCAGATGAATTGTTAGATCAAAACTTCAATCATAACTCTATCTAATCTGAGTTTGTACTACGTTAATTTCTTTTTTACCAAAGTTATGAACTATCATGACAAAAGAAGCTATCAAGCTTCAAATTCAAATTCAAGTATATATGCTTTTCTACATTATTCCTATTACCTCCCTTACTCCCTAGCCTGATCACAATGGTGACATCCAAGCTAGGGGTGTAAATGAGTCGAGTCGAGTCGAGTTTAGACCTAACTCGACTCGACTCGTGAAACTAAAAGTCGAGCTCGAGTAGGCTCGCGAGCTTTGCGAGCTTTGATTGTCGAGCTCGAGTGGTTCTCAATTTGGGCTCAAGATTTTTCGTTGCTATTTAGATTTTTGTTTACTCAAATGGAAGATTTAACATTTTTTCGTTTATAAAAGCATACGTATAATTTGAAATCTTTATATCTATCGTATATTTATGTAAAAGAGAAACTTAGTACTAAGTAGATACTATTTTGTATAATATAGATACTATTTTATATATTTTTTCAACATTCGAGAGTATCAGGAGCTTTTTGAGTCGAGCTCCAGCCTACTCGCGAGTAGGCTCGTTAGAAACTCGAGTCGAGCTCGAGTCGAGCTTTCACGAGTCGAGTATTGACCTAACTTTAACCGAGTCGGTCTCGACTCTCGAGTAGCTCGTGAGCTGTCTCGTCTCATTTACACCCCTAATCCAAACTAATCAAGTAAATGAAAAAAAAAAAGAACAATAACAACAAGGAAAACTCTATAGATGAGCAAATCACGTGCGCCATGACTCCATGAGCTCAATAAGGGAAAGTGTGAAACCAAGCTATGCAACTATGCTAGCTAGGGATTTCTGCTAATGGTAGTTGATCTTCATCTAACAAATTCAGTGAAATGTCATGTCATATTGTCATTGAAATTCTTACACTAATTAAATTGAAAATTCAACACCTTCATATTACTAGCTTCTTTTAAAGAACAGAAGAGCCAACGTGTCATACGTGTTCCGTAGTTTAGCTAAGGTGGTTAACTGAAGTTAATAATTATCAACTCAAATACACTCAATTAAGTCCCATAAGCGATTTATAATTAGTTTAAGTGCAAGTTGTTGCTTTTCGGAAAATGTTAGGAAATTTTCTACTTCCGGCGGGCATACTCATTTGTTTGTTGAGTAACCACTTCATGTAGTGCAGAGCTTAGTAGGAGAACTTCAGTATTATAGTTCCATTGATAATAATTTATTCAAGCTACAACATGGTAAATTGTGTCCTCTACATAGAACCCATGTGAAGTGTATTACAGAAGCATGAAATTTCAACGGAAGTATCACGTAGTCTAGTACATTATTGCCGGTTTTGTTAGCTGAATTAAGAATCAATAATGCAAGTAGTTCACGTTTGATAACTGTTAAGTAGTCATCATCTCTCACTCGACATTGTATAGGATCTAAGAAAACCACGAAATGATGCTGAATAAAGTATTTGCGGGTCATGAGTTTTGAGTTTTGGTTTGCATGACAAGTAAAGTTCATAATGCGTGAGCCTCTACTTTAGCTTGCAAAAGTAAACGAGAAATACAGAGGCGTGTATTGCATTTTACCAAACTTTGGTTTGTATTTTTTTAGCGCAGATCTGATGATCAGCCACCTCTTGTGGTTCTTTTTCCCCTAATAAATTCAGGTGAGCATCCATCTACGAAGAAACAACCATTAAGTACGTCTTAAACAGCGAAACCTGATTGCATCAAATAGTGATCTTGCATGTACAACGATCAAGCTATAAATTTCTGAAAGATCGCCTAGATCGATAAATTGGTGAAAAATATGATAAAAAAGATATTAATACCTTCTAAGTAATGGCCACTATATTCAATTATTTTGCAAACTCGAGTTGGTCATGGGTTTTTTGAGTCGAGATGACTTAGTGTTGATCGAGCTTTATTTTTGGGTCTTTCTTACTGGGCCATTTGTGGGTTCATTGGATGGGTCAATGGGCTTCTCAAAAGACTGGCTCAGGCTCGTTAGTTGCCAATGAGTAGAGACAGTGACACCAAGCTAACTACAGTACAACTTACAAGGGACTTTGGAGTTTGCTGAATGGTAGGGGACAAATGCAATGTGCACCAATCTATGACCATGCATTATTTGGGCACAAGGGCACAAGTCGTGTGCTGAGATTTTCTAGAGCCTCCATAGACTGAGCTCCACCCATGTGGCTCTTCTTTCTTTTCAACTTAAAAAATGGTTTACACTTGACTTTGTTTCCTTGGTTTTTCTATTTTAACCTTTTTATTGTTTGTGTAATACGGACTACTCCATATTTTCATAGTTTTACTAGGGTAAAATGGTGTTATAATATGGTATTATTGAGCTTTTTAAGATACGAGGTGAATTTTAAAATGGTGAGTGCTTATTTTTAAAATAGTAAATGAGAAAATTTTTTTAAGTTCATTCATATCTTATAATAAACTATTCAATCCATATCTCTATCGTACTTTTTAAAATAGTAAATGAGAAAATTTCAAAAAAAAAAAGTAAATAAGAAATTATGTGGAACAAATAGATAGAGGCAATTGAAACAGAAATTATGTGGAACCAATCATGAAATTTGAATAGAATAGCTCCAAATCTTCCACTTAAAAATTAGAAGATTAAACTTCCATTAATCAAATAACTTTCTTACCCAAAAAATATACAATCTAGACACTAAACTCCAATAAAAAGGTAAAAAAAGGAGGAAAACTTACAACATTTACATCCAAAAATGAAGTGAAAAAGGTAGAAAACCTTATCCAAAATATTTGGAAATCATTTGTATATTGTCTGAAATAGTGACAACCAAAGAAGGAGGAGGAGGAAAAAAGGAAGAAAATCATAAAAAAGTAGAAAGTGTGAAAAGTCTCTGACACTCAGAATTTCACAAATCTGACCTGACCTGGTTCATATCATATCAATATATGATACAATCATACTTATATATGACTACATGAGACGGTCAGACACTTCCTTTCCTTCGTTGCAAATTCCTTTGTCAACAAAATAACAACATTTGGGGCACCCACTCCTTTCTCTCTCCAAACCAACATGGGTTCAGGCAGTAGTCGTATAGGCTCAGGCTCAGGGTCAGGGTCAGGGTCAGGTTCAGGGTCAGGGTCAGGGTCTCCGTCCAAAGTCAACCGCACCACCAAACACCGCCTTGCTTCTCTCTTCTGTGGGGCCTCCTCCAGCTCTTCCTCTTCTCTGGTACTATACCTGCATAAAGTCCTCATCTTTTTATTTGGAATTTTAGTAAAGATCCAATCTTTATGCTTTTTTATGGCTGTTTGATCGTTGGGTTCTTTAATTTAGGATCTTTTCTAAGTGGGTTTTGATTGGTTTCACAATCCATCATCTGGTTGTTAATTTTTGTTGGAAGTGTTTTGTTGAGCTGATTTTGGAGGTTTGGTTTGATGGTTACTTTGCTATTTATGTGTACTTGTATTAAGTGGTGGAAAAAGTATGCAAAAGATTTGATTTTTTTTGTAGGAAGTAGTGATTGAATATAGATATGCTTTGTGCCTTTAACATTTCTTGTTTTATGGAGCCAAGAACTTAAAGCAGTAGGTATGGAGTATAATAAGCTGAGGTTTCTGACTTGCTTTTGCAACGTTGTTCTGATGCTCATTGTTGTCAGAGAGGAGGATCTTATGTGTGTCAGCCAAATAAGAATCGATCCCCTGACCTCTTAGTTAGGAAATGGTGCTTTCAATCAAAGAAGTACCACTTGGTTCAACCAGGCAAATGAATTGACTAAATAGTGATGGCGGATATTAGTTATTTGGTGGATAGAGCTGAATATTTACTTGCCGAAACTCGAAAGTGATGTTAGTTGTCATAGTTGTGAGCTCCGTTGAAGTGGAGAAACTCTGTTAAGTGTTAACCATCCTTTTAATGTAATGGGAGCTACTAGTGCAAGCGTGCAACTGCTGGACTTAATTCAATGGGAAATATTGAGTATCTTGTGCTTCTTCTCTTTCTTCTCTCTTTCGAATGTTATTTAGAATTCAGACACACCTTGCTTACTGTTTATGGTGTTTCTTTTGTCTTTCTCTGACTCATGCAAGTGTCTCTGAGCATGAGTTGAGGTTGCACAATGTTTTTCCTAAAGGTGAAGCCTTTTTTGGGATACAAGCGATCTGCTACATGCTCTCGCACTCCATTTTTTATCCTTTCACGGCCATAGTGCTAAATGATGAAAAGGAAAAGGTATGAGGATTTACTGATGTCCAGGTCACTATGTAAAATTCTAGTTCTAATTAAGAGGTGTAGTTTACTAGTTTCTCTTCTGACACTCTGTGCAGAGTGCAGATTTTTTTCATTTTCCATTAGATTACGCCAATTACTGTTATGCGTCTCTCACTTCTTATTGTTCTGATAGTTCCTAAGGTCCTTTTGTGTATATTAACTTCAATATTATAGTTTATGCTCTTAAATGAGATATGTGCTTTCTTTCATGGCGAAGACTGATAGCTCTATCCTTTTTCCACTTGTTTAGAGGGAAGATTTTGCAGCTGAGTCACTGATAAATTCTACAGATTGCTATCAACAGTTAGCTAATAAGTCTCAGAGTCCCAAAAATTATTCTATCCCTACTTCCAGTGAAGGAACTGGTTTCACCAGCTGCTCCAGTCCCGGGTCTGGACCTGGAGCCTCGTCAGAGAGCACTGCAACAAGTAGTGATCATGCTTTTATTGAAGACGATGCACACATCCTATCTCCAAGTGAGAGGAAGTACTATACTGAAAGAGCTGAATTTGTTCATCCTGATGGGATTAGTGCTGAAAGCAAATCTTATCAGCACAGACTGGATGATACTTTGGATGCATCTTGTACAGGGCAGTTACTGCAAGTAAGTCTCGAACCCAGTGAAAATACAACCAGCAATACAAGTGACTTAATGAGCATAATGAGCAATGATATGCCTCAGACTAGTCTGGAGGTTACATCTCCTAGCAGTTTGCAGCACGAGGATCTGGCACTAACACCTCTTTTCGAAGAAATTAATGAGCTGACAAGCAACCATCATTCTGATTCTAGTCCCATTCCGGTTGTTTCTGATCCTGGCATAGCTTCTAGATCACGCGGAGATGAAGCCATTCAAGAGGTGGCACCTCAAGGATTAGGGCTTCTTGTGTCAGATAGGGTCCAAGCTCATTCAGAAGGAAGTTTACTTCATGTCGACGTTGTGAGTATCTCTTCCAACATCTTGCCTAGCATAAACAATGAAATAAGCACTCGTGACGCTAGAAGAAACAGTAGGAGAATGTTCTGGGATGCCTTTTCAAGTCGCAGTTCTAGGAGGCATGCGGATTTCCCAGCTATACTTTTCACGACTGAAGATGCTGATCCAGTGGGGTCTCGTCGCAGATGGCTTCTTGATATTGGTGATGACTTTTTTGACGATGGGGTTGGGGCTGATTCTTGGAACTTCAGCCGGAGAAGTCGCCTTACGAATGATCGCCGCCGGACCTCCAGATACGAGGTGAGTCTCTGTATGATGTCCTCTTTCCATGGAGTCCCGATGGAGTAATTGGCATGCCATTAGTTTTAATGGTGTCATGACTTCTAATTTGTGCATGAGGGTGTTTCACTTTTTTCCATATATTCTTGTCAGAGTACCAATTCCTAGGGATTATTTTATTTTTGCTTCAACCTCTTCTATTTCCTTAGTTCAGTGAATATGCTGATATGAATACTCAGAATTTGCTGGATCCTGCCAATTCAGCATATATGGAATATTTAAATTAAAGATAAGCAGCTAAACCAATCCCTTGAAACTTCTATCCATATCTCACAACTGCTGTACATGTTTCTGCAACTTTGTGATTTGAAATATTATCGCCCTGTCACTTTCGGATGATCGTAGGGTTTACCTTCTCAACTGCAGATCGTGAACATTTTCCCCTTCCCCTACCCCCAACAACTTTGCCACTAACTGCGCGCGATTCTTGCTTATAATTGTTGTCTACCTCATTACAGTTCTGGGATAGACTACGAGGTGCTGCTACGGAGAATAGACAGCGTACTGCTTGTCCACTGGACATACACCCTGATGGTTCATGTACATGTCAGTTGGATGAAGAGGCTAGTGCACTTTCAAGTATATCCCGAATTGTTCTGTTAGCAGAAGCTTTGTTTGAGGTAATTTTTTTAGATTGTTCTCAGTGGATTATTGCATTGGTTTCTTTCGGTAACGTGTCTATTTGACATTAATGGCTTATAGAATACTGATCTTCTGTTTTCTCTTGCGAGTTGATGAAGATCTTTTTAACCTTTATTTAAATCTTGCTAAAAGTTGTAGCAATTATCAACACTTTTTTTTTTCTTCTTCTTTCTTCTGGGAGTAGAAAGAATGTTTATCTTTTTGTGTTTACATTTCAGTGCTTGTTGTCTTTTCACTACTATATCCTAAGGTTACCAGGCATGGCACCAATTGTTTAGGGCTTGTAGCCTGCTGCAGTTGTTAGACATTTTTCGTGCTAGTACCAGTGTGATCTGAAAAAAATGCTTCTTTAGTGATCTAATGTTAGTTCTATATCTGCCTTTTATCTTTTTTGATGATGAGGATGTTGAAGTGATCAGGAATCTTAGAGCTGTTTACCATTGGCAGTAAGGCCTGTGTGTTTGGCACATGGATAGACACTCGATTAAATTGTGGCTGACAACAGTCTTTGGTAAAAAAGGTGTGTGTGGGGGGGGAG
>CAAKMY010057870.1:476-14542 GCA_901111285.1 Corrigiola litoralis
GGCGGTGTGTGGGCGGCGCTGGCTCCTAGAGTTAGGGTTTCATTTTTTGTTTCATTTTGAAAATGCCCAGCACATAGCAAACCCGAAATTTTTTTTAAAAAAACCGCATAACGGTCACAAAAAACCGCATAACACGTTTCATTAAAAACCCACACGAAGCGCACGAAAGCGTCGCTTCTCGCCTCAGCCCGAGGCGCGCGCTTCTGGGGCTTCGCCATCGCCTTTCGAAAACACTATCGCCCCGTCCTAAAAAGCGCTGGGCCGAACGCCTCGCTGGGCTTCGCGCCTAGGCGCGCTTTTTACAACTAAGCTGATAGCACGCCACTTTCTAGTCGAAGAAAATCACGTATTGAAAAAATGGTCAGTTTATCAAATCAATCGGTGATTCTTGAAAATGGTTGCCTCTTAGATCAATGGGTCACTTTTCTACAAAAAGAGACCCATTAACCTTGACAAATGAGGTAGCCTTCCTTATGCAATAGGTAAAAGGGTTCTTTTAGGAGTTTGTATTGCCATTTAAAAGCAGGTGCATGATGTAGAACATGTAGAAAACAGGACAAACCATATACATTTCGACAAAATATTTTTCTGTAACAAGTCTTTTATGGACCCCATCAAGATAACAACGAAGCGTCACTTAAGCTTCCCTAAACCGTGAAAACAATTAAAGTAACCTTTAAGAACCCTGAGATTTAATGTAAGCTTTTCAATTTTAGAATTTTAATGTAAGCTTTTCAATTTTAGAATTTTAATGTAAGCTTTTCAAGATATTCCCATGCAAGCTTTTCAGTTTTAGAATTTTAAAATCATGAAATACAAATCTAAATCAAGTGTTCGAAAAACATTTAAATTCTAATTAGGTAGCGTTTGGGAACTTGGAATTGAATTCAATATCTAGAATTGAATTCTTGAAATTGAAATTCTAGAACCCAATTCCATTTCCAATTCCAAATTATTATTTGGGAAGTACATGAATTTCATTTCTGACCCTAACCCTAGATGGAGGAAGTATAATACACCCAAAGAAAAATTGAATTGAATCTCAAACCGAATTAAAATGACTGATCGTGTAAAAATAAACAATTGGCCCACATAACAATTATAGTCAGTATCTCATAATCATCATCAAAATATCAACTTGCACCCACCAAAAAAAAAAGTCACCATAAGACAATGATGACAAGGTGTAACATACAGTGAAGCTATCCCGTCTAATAAATCAAAATCAAAAATCAACAGTCAAAATCCCACATACACCTCATTTCGCGGTAACTTTCTCGATCTCATTCCTCATCCAATGTAATTCAGGTTCCCAAACTAGCCCTAACATTTAGTACTTATTGCTTAGATGACACATGAGGTGAATGTCAGTTTTATCTCCTTGTCCCATTGAAAGATTTTGAGAAGTTCTAACATACTCCCCAGCTTCAGGTTGATGGCAAACAAAATGAGGTTGTAAAAGTGAAAGACAATTTACGATCATCACATGCCAATTTCAAGTTTAATAAGTATAATCACCCAGACACTTCTCTCGCTGTTTCACCACATTAACAAGTCTATCAAAAACTAAGAACTAGACATGTTGCCAAATGATCATCCATAGTTAGCTTTGGTGGTCACAACTTAACCTATGACCGCCACTTTGAATGACTAAAATTAGTCTTTTCTATCTAAACAAAAAGAAAAACGGGGAACAAACAAAAGGATGTTACAAGCTGACAACAAGTCCACACAAGAAAACTGAAGAGGGATATCAACTAGGGTCCTGATCAAAATCGACCCATGCCGTACCCTCAGAATTCCTATGGCAAATAGAATCAACAATTATGAGTATAACAATACAATAAAGAATATTTTCTGATTATAAATCCATAAATGATATGGCAAATGATTGAAGGTTTGCTTACTTAAACCCTTACAGTCAAAGCAGGTTTTTTACTTAGAAATGAGGCAATATCTTCAGATAAATTTCCAACAAATCGGTCACCTTTGAGAGTGATTATAAGTTCCAAAATGACTAGTCCAATGTACTTGTAAGTGGAGCTTGGTAATTCTGAGCTTCTGTCAGTATTCATTTCCCCCATTTAAATGAAACTCGTCATCACCATTCTATAATCTTTGACGTCTGAGCCTGGACACCATTCCTAGGTGTGAATAATCTAACAACTCCAGCAGAAAAATTTTCGAGCACAATTAAGCTCCGTACAAAAGAAAGAGGGCTGCAATATTCCTATACAGCTAGAAAAAGGGAAAACCCCATGACAACTCTTCAACATGAACATACGCATGGATAAAGATATGCAGTTGTGGAGAGACAGTACTGAAGTTGAAGAGCCCCAGTCAACACCCAAGGTTAAATTAGATGTCATTGAGAACAAGGGCTACATTGGTAGGGAACAAAGGCCACAACAAATCATGCTGTCAGGAAGTTTACATCAACAATGTGGTCTAACTAAAAGCTTAAGTGTGCGCCCACAATAATAAAGGAAGATTTTGAACATCCATCAATACAGAGATGCACAGAGTCAGATATGGTACAAAGATATTCACCGGATTCCATACTAGCTTTACATCTCCAATACTCCCATTAATAAAGAGAACGTTCAATCTGACAAAATCAAGATACAAAAGTTGTATTTGACTATGCCCTTCTTCTAAATATATATGTCCATTACCTCAATCAGTGCATCAAAGGCTAGTTAGTTGCCTTCCAGCAAAGAACATCCTCAAAATATGCTCAACGAACGAAAATGTCCAAAATTTCCAAGAAAACATCAAGCTTATTATGAATCAACACCATAAACGCAAAGTTGCACCTACATCTAAATCAATATCATGTATATTGCACCATCAAAGCGAAATGAAAAAAGATGAACCTAGGTTATAGACAAAATAAACTACTACGAGTCTACGAACCTCTTCTTTAAAGGCATATATGAACCAAATTAACAAATCTTAGCATGACAACCAAAGTTAAAATACTCATTCCCGGTTTTCAATATTTCTATCTAGCACAATACACTACACAAATGTTAATAGCATCCTAGGCTTCAAAAACTCTTCTGCAACTTGAAGACCTAAGCATACAGAATTAAATGAGTTATACACCACCACACCACATGAACGACATGTCTATGATCTAGAACTACCTTGAATCTTCACAACACACCAGCACAACAACCAAGTTACCCCATGATCATAGGTCTATTCTATAGGGGCGGACCCCAGAATTTTAAATGGGGTAGCCTATGCTGAGGGTAGCATATACTTTTTACCGTTTTCTACTCTTTTCTACCATTTTTTTTTACCTTTTTCTACCAAATTTTATAAATTTGAGGGTAGTCGATGCTACCCCTTGCTACTCATTGGATCCGCCCATGGGTCTAGAGCTCACCTAGCTGGCAACAGCTAACAGCTAACTCAACTAGTTGCTCAATCCGAACCCAAAATTCACGAGTCATGAACATATTTTCTACCTAAGAATTGACAACTTAGATGTATGCAGGACCCAACGTCAACACAACCCACCAATACCAAGCCCGAAATTGCCCCACTCATAACCTACACAACTTTCCAGGTCCGAATACATTCGAAAATGACAAACTTAATCTTGTGAGTAGCACAACTTTATAAATTATACACCACTAGACCACATTTACAATATATCTACACTTAAAAACCTTCTTTTAATTCTCACTACATCCACACACGACCACCAATCTTCCCATAACCACGACTGACAGCCTAGAGCTGACAAAAACTCACTCAACCCAAAAACAACCCCGGAATTCCACAACATCACCCCATCTCTCTTGATCATCAGTACACATAAGCATGATCCACTGGTCAAACCACCAAACCCAAAATCACCCCACCCATAACCAACCCGACCGCGAATTCCCATCTCTAAATTTCCATAAACTCACAGCAGAGTAGAAAAGCTTAGCCACATATTCATAGCAGTAACTTAACACCTAAACCACCCCAACTAAATTAAATTTCAGCTCAATTTACATCATCACAAAAACCATCTACTCAAAATAAGCAATAACAATAATACCAACCAAAAAATCCAATAAAAAACGATCAAGAAACGAGAAAACAAAAACAACCCATTTGAGAAAAAGCAAAATGAGGAAAAGGGTTACCGTGAAATCAATGCCAGGGTGATCAGAGCTCCAGAAAATGTCATGATCAACTACAACAAAGTTACCAGAAACAGTATCACCCTCGTACAATACATACTCGTAAACACATTCCACATCGTTGACCGTTACAGAGAGGGCAGATAACTTAGGAATGATAAAAACATTGGATATCAATAATATTAAGCAGATCTGCGGTAATAGTGTTTTTCTTGTATGTTTTTCCATGTTTTTGTTATTTTTGAGTTTGGGGGGACAAATCACAAATGTTGATGACTTTGTGCTTTTTGAGTTTGGGGGGGACAAATGTGTGCACGTCGTGGGGTGGAAGTGCTTCAGTTTGGTTTAGTTTAGTTGGGTTGGGTTGTGTTTTAAGTTGAGTTTGCTGATGTGGCGAGTTGTCATTGGGTGTAACACGTACGAGTACGTACTTGCTTGGTTGAGCATGTTGGAATGATTGGCACCTAGGTTCGGACTTTTTAAGTTTTGTATTTTTTATTTTTTTTGTTACAACTTATATTAAGTATTTAAGGCGAGAAATTAAACCCCATTTGATATAGGGGAAAAAATCGTCATGTATCCATGGGGGCCACCTTTTTGTTGGTAATACAAAGGTTTGGTGAAAACCAAGTGTCCCACATTGGTAAGGAAAAAGAGTTTTTAGTGGTTTATAAGGAAAATGAGTTTATAGTGGGTTAGTGAGCTAGACAAAGGGTATCCCGCGCGCGCCGCTGTTGTCCGTCCGGCTCGGCTTCGTGACACGTGTGGCTACTCTTTTGGGCCGAGATTAGTTGTGGGTTCAATTCTCGTATGAGACCTTTCAACTAATCAAGTCTAGCTTATTTGATTCTTTTTCAGCACATGTTAAAATTGTTTGAAACTGAAAATTCATTTCCTTCCTTGATTTTCTCCTTCTGTTTTATGATTTTGATTTCAGTCACGATGACAATTGATATCACATTTTAATGGTCTTTATTTTGGGTTAAATGTCATTGATTCTTGACAGTTTTTAGAGTATTAGTTTTGATTCTTTTTGGGCTATAAAAGGAGTCCTTGGCTGATCATTTTCAACACACAGAACTTCCATTCTCTCATCTTCTCTTCTTTCTTTCTTCAAAACTTCTGAGCATAAACTAAGAGTTCCAACTCTCCTTATTCGAGTGCACGAACTAGGAGAGTGTTGTGTTAACCTTGAGGAACGACGCCTGATCTCATTGCACCCTTGTGAGGGCGAAATTTGTTTCTAAGGCAGTGGCCTACATACCACGGCGCAACAAGTTTTTCATAATTAAACAACGGTAAAGTTTCGGCCTACATTGTTTTTACCTTGTCCATTTTTTATTTCTAATATATTCTGCAGTAACCTTTATTTCCAACACCTTTTACAAGGACATCAATGTAATTTTATTGATAAAAAATGAGGTTACAACTATAATAAATTAGATCGGGCCCTTTTTTTTGGTATGTATTGATGGTAAATGGGGATTTTTCACATATCGGGTAAGGGGCTATTATATCTCATTTATGACTAGGAATAAGAGTTATATGACTTTTTGACGGAAAATAGGATTGTGTGCACATGAGTGCACAATCTATTGTGCACTCATCAATCATTATCATGAAAACCCAACTCAATAGTCCAACACTTTAAACACGTGCATCACTTCTCTCTCTTTACTCAATCTTCTTCTCCCCACCAATCGCCCCCGCAGATCGACCTCCCCCCACCGCCCCCGCAGATCAACGCTCACCCACCGCCCTCGCAGATCGTCCCCCACACATCTCCTCCGCAAGTCGTCCCCCACCCACTGCCTTCGAAACCTTCTCCCACACGTTCAAATTCCGGTGAGGAGTCTATCCGCGAGCATTACGATCGCCGCAAGTTCAGCCAGAGAAAACCAGCCTTGTGGAAAGAAGCATGTAATTATCGCCGGCGACGGGGTGTGGGGTTACGGTTGGGCGGGGCTGGAGGTTGTGTGAGAGAAGTTGACATGAAATGGGGAGGTTGTGGCGAAGGTAGAGGTGCAGAAGTCGTGGCAGAGGTGGGGGTAGGGAGGTCGACCTGGACTTGTGAGTTGTCGCCCTAGGTTATAGGGTGGTGGTGGTTAGAGCTAGTCTTTCCAATTATTTTTTCTATGGATATTTAAGTTATTTTTTTATGGACATTCTAGTTATTTTATATGGACGTTAATTATATTTTCTATGGACATTGAGCATATAATTTATGTACATTGGCTACACATAATATGGACATTAAGTACAAATCGATGGATATTAGTATGTGTGCACCTTGCTTTTAGGTACACATAACCAACACTTTCTTCTTCTTAGTAGACCAAGTACAATCATCCACATCAATTGGCTTCTCCTTCTCTAAAGCCAGATCTAAATTATGTTGAACAAACAAATCATCAACCATACTCTTCCATACCATGAAACTAATCTTCCCGTCAAAGAGCGGAATATGAGACTTTGAATCGAACACTTCCATTGATCGCCATATTACCTCCAAAACAACAACCTAGCGCTGATACCACTGACGCGAAAAACACGCAAAAATAATATGGCAAAAACACACACAAGATTTTTAAGGTGGTTGAATCTACCCTCCTTTTATTACTCAAACAAAGAGAAAATTACACACTCTATTTTGTGCCTCCTCTCAATGTATAATTGTCACCTCTCACAATAATGCCTCTCAAAAGTCACCCATATAATAACTTTATAAGTCTTCATATATAGACTCACCTAAACACCCCAATACCCTAATTCTAAAACAACTAGGAGACTACTACTGCTAAGAAAATATCTCACAAATATTATCGATCTCTACCAATCAACTAAATAAATTTAGTATAAGTCCTTGTTCACTTTAAACCTTACCTCCCTCGCGGCCTTCTTGTCTTCCCTTCTAGCCTATAAAATTCCCGTTTATATTTTATGACTTGTTTCACCTTGAAATTCCACCAAGAGATGTCCTTTTGACTCGCTCTTCCTAGGTTCTCCAAACACTTCTTTTGCCACCTTATTTTCTACTCGGTGCCATCTTGGCCATATTGACTCCAAAACTTTTAAGTAGTTCAAATCAAATAGTATCTTTTAAGTAGTTCAAATCAAATTTTTAAATGATCACATTATTGTTTAAAGCTCAGATTTTTACCATGAAAGATCATATGTCTAATCATATATCATAATCGGATCCATTATGATTTCTCATCTAAGTGTTTGTTCTTTGAGAATATAAAAAGGAATTAAAAATCAGGATTCAACAAATAACATAAGTTTCGAAAATCATCAAAAAATCATATAAATTCCCAAGAAATGTGCCAAAAAAACATTAAAAAAAAAAAGTTCAAAACAAATATATAAGATAAAGAAAGAATAAGCCTTCATTATTTGATTTTTTACACATTGTCTAACAAGAGAGTCTGTTTTTTTACTAACCCAAATGGCAAATATTGCAATAGTTTTTAATTATTACTTGCATGTGAATAATAATTTTCAACCCTTGTTTATGTAATTACTAGTACTTTTTGACTCGTCCATGACCATATATCCCCCCCTTTGCCCTTTAAGTGACCAAATATAAACAGACCCAAAACACCGCCATGCAATCTCCCAACCCAAAGAAAATAATGACTCTCAGCACTAACACCAAACAACATCATAAAAGAGGTGCTTTCTGGGGAACTCCTTTCCAGCTCCTCGTATTCCTTGTTGTCGTTCCTCATCTAGCAACTAAAGAACTACCAGCAATATCTACTTTGTTGATCATCTGCTTCTCCTTACTCATAAACTTGCAAGAAATGGAACAATATAAGTGACGAGGATCTTGATCGACCGCAGGCACATCAGTTTTGCAAGCCACACATTTGGCGTCGAGTCCCGTGATCTTGCCTTTTGTCATCCTCGGCTTAGGAATGACTATCGAGCATTGTTGGAAAGGGTAAGGACACACCCCATTCAGAATTTCTTTCAACCCCTCAGTCTTCATAGCATGTTCGACGACAAAGTCGTACCTCCCACCGTAACTCACTGCCTGCAACACGTTATGGCCATCATGCTCATCTATCTTTTCATGTAATGTCATGCTAGCACCACCGGCCGCAATCAATACAAAAATACTCATGATCATCAGGCTGATTATCATGGGTTGTATTGAAGTTTGCATCGATCAAGTCAAACACCATTTTCTCTATTCTGGGTTCCATAATATGTTACGTCGAAGAATTTTCAAGAAAAGCGTTTAAACATGAAGTAAACGAGGTTATGGAAAGATGAGTTTGGCAGAATATGATTAAGAATGATGATGAATTATAATGTGCAACTGAAGTGCAACTGAGAATGCAAAACGTGTTTCGAAGAAATTGGAATTACTGAATGTAAACGAGGTTATGGAAAGATGAGTTTGGCAGAATAAGATTATGAATGATGATGAATTATGATGTGCAACTGAGAATGTAAGATGTGCTTCGAAGAAATTGGAATTACTGAATGTAAACGAGATTATGGAAAGATAAGCTTGGCAGAATAAGATTAAGAATGATGATGAATTATGATGTGCAACTGAAGTGCAACTGAGAATGTAAGATGTGCTTCGAATAAATTGGAATTACTGAATGTAAACGAGGTTATGAAAACATGAGTTTGGCAGAATAAGATTAAAAATGATGATGAATTATGATGTGCAGCTGAAGTGCAACTGAGAATGTAAGATGTGTTTCGAAGAAATTGGAATTAATGAATGTAAACGAGGTTATGGAAAGATGATTTTGGCAGAATAAGATTAAGAATGACGATGAATTATGATGTGCAACTGAGGTGCAATTGAGAATGTAAGATGTGTTTCGAAGAAATTGGAATTACTGAATTCTTAGAGGGTGCAAATGAAGAGTAGACAAACAATGGATGGAAAATTATGAAGTGCAACTGAAGTGCAATTGAGACCACTACGAACGTATATATAAATGATTTGTTAGAGGATGGAAAATTACGATTGGCTCCAAGACTGGGGAAAAAATATGGCGATATGGAGAATCGGGTTTGTAATGGAATTTGGTGTCATATAGCACCTTTGTTTTCTTGTACTAAAATATTACCAAGAAGTAGTGGGGTTAGCGTTTTGACTAGCAAATGCTCCGTATAAATAAGTAGTCTGGTCTCTTTTAATGTCTTACAGCTTTACAAGAAGAAAGTAGCATTCCCTCCTTATTCGGAGTTTAGCCTTTTAAAATCTTATCTCTTTATAAAACTATCAAAAGGCGTTATAGCGACAAGAGCCTGCCACATGGAGCGCAACATCACCCACATGGCCCACAATAGCCTAAATTAGTTGCATGACATCACAAGTACTTCATCCACCCACTCATTAAATGAAAAGGAAAAAGAAAAATAAATAAATAAAAAGAAAACAAATGTGCCTCACAAATAAATATTATATAGAAATTCATTTTTATCACCCTAGCTATTAGGTAACTTTGAAAATAAGCCAAAGATAAAAGATTAGCAAATATTTTCCCATATTTTCTTATTAAAAATAAAAGGACAAATTGATTACCAACATTTTAAATAGAATAAAATATCAAATATATTTACACAAGTCATTCATAGGAAAATGTAAACTACTATGATTTATAAAAATACTACAAATTACTAATGTTAGTCATCTTAGTCTATTAACA
This sequence comes from Corrigiola litoralis, assembly GCA_901111285.1. NCBI lineage: Eukaryota > Viridiplantae > Streptophyta > Magnoliopsida > Caryophyllales > Caryophyllaceae > Corrigiola > Corrigiola litoralis. Next base: position 10,303 of record CAAKMY010057870.1, read on the forward strand.
TACCATAAACGCACTATATCTCATGACTAAGAGCATTTAGCAATGGTGGAGTTTTCACCCAAAAGTTCTTATAAGAACTTTATTTGTAAAAGTTCTTCCATTGTTTAAAATTTATAAAGTTCTTATAAGACCCCAACTTTTTAAATAAGACCTCAAGTTCTCAAGTTTTTATGTAGTAAAAAATAAAATAAAAATTATTAAAAGAATCTAAACTTCCAGTAAGAACTTTTTATTAAGTTCTTCCATTGTTCGTGTGAGTTCTTAAAAGACTGAATTAATTTTAGATGAGGTGGCAAGGAAAGAACTTTTAAAAAAGTTCTTCCATTGCTAATGGTCTAATTAGACAGTAGAGTTAGTAATAGGCCACAATGGATTGACATGCAAAATCATGTAAACCTCTTTGAAAATGGATTAAAAAAAAAGAAAGAAAAAAAAGGGAAGACATTGACCATATATAAGAACAAGCTAGCATAAAACGAACAATAGAACAATAACTAACAAATAGCAAATCTTATAAATACAACAATAACATGATCGTGCATCGCATGGGTCTAATACTAGTTTAGATTTGTAACCGGAAAATAAGGAAGCAATCTTACTTAGATTATCAAATTCAAGATTAAATAGTATTTAGGTTTATACTATGGTTTCTTAGGAGTTAACTATGATATGAGGACTCGAACTTTGCTTTTTTTTTTTTCTTTGGTCTAAGGATGTGTACTTTCATTTTTTTTTTTTTTTGGAGATCTCGTGTTATTCTTGGGTGCCAAAATGTTAGAAGGATCTCAACTTTGCTAATACACATATTTGAGAAGAACCTAAATTATACTCAAATTTTAGATGCATGTTGGTGATAAAAAAACTTGCTTAGACATGGCAAATTAATGAAACGATAGGATCGATGCAATTTAAGAATTTGGGTCATGTTGATTTTGGCTTTAAAATTTAGATTGCCCAAAATTCTCGATTTTGGAATTATTAGGATTGACCAATGGGTCAAGAACGCGTCTTTTTTCCAATATGAGTTGTACTTTCTAATTTAAAATATCTTGATGGAAATTAAATTATACAGTTATATATCATTTATTGTAAACAAAAATATCAGAATAAATGGTCTGATTATTATCAGATTGAATATTAGTGGTCAATTTTTAACAACACTGTAAAAAAATACAACTTAAGCCAAAGTGGGATTACTATTTTTTCCATTTATGATACTCTTTACATTACTTGATGTGCTAAATACTTATAAAATGATATATTGACCCTCAGTTAGCATTTGACATCAATTTCAATTAGCTTTTGATCATGTTTAATCCGTTTTGAGTTATACTTAAAAAATGATGTTCCGAGCACAATAGTTTTGGGTTGAATTAGGGTCGGATCAAAATAAAAATTATAGTATTTTTTGTCAAAATTGAGTTCCTTGTTAGTTCTCAATTCCCAGTAGCTAGGACTTTCACATGGGAAAGGAGGGAGATCTCCTCAAACCAAAAAATAATAGTACAATTTCTCAAACCAAAAAAATGTGCAAAGTATAGACCCTCAATTCATAGTTAGTTCGGTTTCTTAGAGGAGGAAAAATTATAACTTGTTTATTGGCTCCAAGATGAAGAACGAATTTGGAGATATAGTTAGCTTTATTGGCTCCAAGAATCGGGTTTTCTAACGGATATTTGGTGTCAAATAGGACGTTTGTCTATGACATAGAATTTTGTTTTCTTGTACTATGGATTACCAAGAAAAATTTAGTAGCAAGGTTTAACGGTTTGACTTTGTCAAAAATGCTTCGTATATTCCTTTTAAATCTTACAACTTTACAAGAAAAAAAAACTAGCATTCCCTTCTCATTTGGAGTTTAAACTTTTTAAATCTTACTTAGATTTGTAACTAATTAATAAAAAAAGAAAAAAAAATGTTACTAAGAGGTATTAATTGAGGCGCGTCAATCGCTGGTTGAAAACTAGCATTCCCTAGATCATTTGGACATTAAATATTACAAGAATGAAATTGTGTTAAGTATAAATTATCAAAATAGACGTGTTTTGTGTAAGTAAAAATTAAACCCAGATCATAAGGCTTTATACAAAGAAGTTGGTAGTAAACATTTTTCATATTAGGTTTTTTTACTAAAGCTTAAATGAGTTTGTCTCACCAAAATTTATGTGACCACCTATTAAAATACTAAACTACCCCACCAAAGTACCTAGTAGACTAAGCTTCCCTCCATCCAAAACACTAATTTTCCCCTCCTCGACCTTTGTCGCCAACACCACCTCATCGACGTAGTTGGTCATTTTCCCCCACCGTTGACCAATACCACCATTATTATTATTTAACGTCTCAACTTCTATCTTATTGGTTTTTCGACATGGATACTGATTACGACCTTTTATTTAGCCGAAAAACCTTTTATTTAGCTGAAAAACGCATTGTTTGGCAAAATCTGGGTTTTTGACTTTGAACGAACACCCCCCCTTTAACCTTCGTTTATAATGCAATATTATTGCCAAAAATGTACCATGTGAGCCTAGTCTGGTGTTACTCCTTTATAAGTTCCAAGCTTGGCCTTGAGGTAGGGTGGTGCTAGGCAACATTCTGGGCCCAAAACTGTTAAATATATATAGGGTACAATCTTAATAAAGTATTTAGTGGTTTTCTTGTCCCAACAAGCAACCTACCAACTAATATATTGTTAGTTGTTAACCAACTTGGTTACTATCAATGAGTTTTTGGTCACAAATTTCCAATTTGTTAGGGATTGAACCCTCTTCAAACACACAAGCGTAAGTAACAACATAATTACACAACATGAAAAATAAAGAGTGCACAATTTTAACGATGTCCGGCCTCCAACTTGGCCTACATCCTCAAACCACAGGAACTCCAATAAATATTATAGACCCGGAGGTATATACATTTCATTCCCCCTTGTTTAATGATTAGCACATACTCCATAAGGGAAATGTTCATGTATTTTAATAATTTGCACATATCTAAATTTGATACCCAATACAGTTTTAGTTATTTGCACATATTTCCGAGGACGCACGAATCCCAACGGGGTATTATTATTTGCGCAACTTCAAAAAGATTATAGAAATTAAAATTTAATAATTATTATTGCGTGTTTTGAAATTGTGTGGTGGACTCCTAGAGTCCTAGATAAAGTCTTTCGACGAGTGAGTTCATAACCCATTCCTACAAAATCTTTCGTATATGTCCGTATGGTCCATATAAGTTAATAAAGCCCAAGCTGTACATGTTTGGTTACCCGCCTGGAATTGGGCTATGTGATGGAAAACCTTTATCTGTTGAATGTTGATGACTTTATGATAATGAAGCCAAATTGTATATTTTTGCCTACCTCCACGCAATGGTGCTCTCGGGCCTAGCCCCTCTTTATCTACCAAAAAAAAAAAAGGGAATATGAGCTACATTACTCATCCTCTCACATCAATTTACTAATTTGCTTCTTATATTTAAAAATAAAAAATTGTAGTTAGAGGGTGGTTACCTTAACGGTAACCATTCGGTGGGTTTATATCATCCTCCGAAAAAAAGACCCATCCGGTTTCCTATCTCTTTACGAGTCCAAACATTGCATATCTAACAAACTTAAATAATCATCGTTTGGCTTAAAGTGGTCAATTTTATTACACTATTAATAAAAATGTGACCATCTTGAGCCAAATAACGTCCGCTATAACCTAACAAGAAACAGACGGCTCTTTTCATAATTTGCATTATTTGTGAGTTGACACTAATAATTATGTAAATTCAATGTAAAGAGGAACGATTTTGGAGGAGACATAGGTGACATAGCTCATAACATCTCAAGAATAGTTTAAACTCAAAAAGAAAATATATCCTATCAAAACCATGTTTTCTAGTATATTTCTATTTATATTTGTCCCTTTTAAGATGTGAAATACTAAATTGCATTTAACCAACAAAATAAAAAATTTGCGATAATATATTTCACAAGGAGCCATCCTGAACACTTAAATCAATTGGTAAAGGGTTATTCTACCTTTAATAGAGGTATCAAGTTCGAGACCCTGTAGATGCGGCAATGTTATAATTTAGAAGGAGCGCTTAGTGTATTACTACTCAACTCAAATCCAACTATACCGGGTAGGGGTGTAAATGAGTCGAGTCGAGTCGAGTTTAGGCCTAACTCGACTCGACTCGTGAAACTAAAAGTCGAGCTCAAGTAGGCTCGCGAGCTTTGCGAGCT
>CAAKMY010057904.1:0-22939 GCA_901111285.1 Corrigiola litoralis
AATTATTGATTTCTACTATGTGATTTCTCATTTCAAATGACGTTAGAAAGAAAATCGAATATTAAAGTAGGTGAATTATTATGAATTGTTCGAATATTATTCCTATGATATTCATACTATTTTTATCATTTTACTTGCAATTTCCTCTTCATTATTCGAAAACCAAATCATTGTTTGTTCTCCATTCATTTAACCCATTTTAACTTAATTTTGATCTCATTTTAACATCTATTAAGGTTTAAATGACTTGCAATTTCCTCTTTATTATTCAAAAACATTTTAATAATTTGTTCAATTTTCACAGAATTAACAATATTATTTAGGACCATAAGTTTAATACAAAAACTTCGAAACATAATTATAAAAAAGGTCATAGTGAGTGAAATTTTTAAATAATCATCCCATGCTTTGCATGGGGTTGTAAACTAGTTTACAATCATTCCCCTTTATATTAAAGATGTTTTATTACTAAATAAAATTTAACATACATGTGTTGTTAATAAAAAAAAAGCACCAATGTCTACTTTAAAATAATTGGGATGTTTATCTTGTTGGTTGATGTCATTTTTGTTAAAATACAATTGGTTACATTTATTATGTACGTATAAATATTTTTATTAGCTAAATTCAAATTATAATATCGTTATTTGATTTGCATTATCACTATTTTACTATGTATTATATAATAAACAATGTAATATATCATATATATGCATATGATCATTTTAATCAACAAATATAAAAGGACCACTGTCCTTTTAAGTCATTTTGATTACTCAACAGCTACTTGTGCCGAACACATTAATTAAACTCAGCTAGCTTGTCATCTAAACACTACCATCTACCTATCATCAGCTACCATCAACTAAAAACGTTACCATCTACTCGAACAGTTAACATCTACTTAAACATCTACTTTTGCAGAACACGCCCTAAGTCTGTTTTCAAAGAAAGTTAGAAACCATAACGGACTTACAATGATTGTAAAGCGGAGGAAGGATTAAAACCTACGACCAATAAAAGATACCTTTTAGAGAATACTGGAGCATAATTGTAGCATATGGTAATGTCGATCTTTCGTCTTGATAGATTTACGGTGTGTTTATCGCTCGATTCGAGCATGTGCATAATGGACGAACCCATTGGTTTGGGCTATGCCTAGGATCCTTTTTTGCCAATTTTCTTGTTCCATTCATTATTATATGTGTTTAGGATGTCTCCCGCCAAATTTCATCCAATTCCATTTCGGAGCTGGAATGAGCTATTTTCGTGGGTTATAGTTCACAAAAACCGGCTTTTTTCGTGGGTTATAGTCCACAAAAACCAACTTTTTGGGTCAATTATTCATTTTTAGGGAAATGTTCCGAAAGTGACTAAGCATGCTCCTAGGGCATATTGGAGCATAATTGTAGCATATGACAATATCGATCTTTCGTCTTGATAAATTTACGGTGTGTTTATTGTTCGATTTCAGCATGTGCATAATGGACGAAACCGTTGGTATGGGCTATGCCTAGGCTCTTATTTTGCCAATTTTCTTGTTCCATTCATTATTATATGTGTTTAGGATTCCTCCCGCCAATTTCGTCCAATCCCATTTCGGAGCCGGAATGAGCTATTTCGTGGGCAAAATCCGGCTTTTTTGGTCGATTATTGATTATCCGGGAAATTATCCGAAAATGACCAAGCATGATTCTAGAGTATATTGGAGCATAATTGTAGCATATGACAATATTGATCTTTCGTCTTGATTGATTTACGGTGTGTTTATCGCTCGATTCAAGCATGTGCATAATGGACGAAACCGTTGGTTTGGGCTATGCCTAGGCTCCTTATTTGCCAATTTTCTTGTTCCATTCATTATTATATGTGTTTAGGATGCCTCCCGCCAATTTTCGTCCAATTCCATTTTGGAGCCGGAATGAGCTATTTTCGTGGGTTATAGTCCACAAAAACCGGCTTTTTGGGGCAATTATTGATTTTTCGAGAAATGTTCCGAAAGTGACCAAACATGCTCCTAGGGTATATTGGAGCATAATTGTAGCATATGGCAATTTCATTCATTTGTCATGATAGATTTACGGTGTGTTTATGGCTCGATTCGTGCAAGTGCATAATGGACGAAACCGATGGTTTGGGCTATATCTAGCTACTTTTTGCCAATTTTTTTTGTTCCATTCACCATTATATGTGTCTAGATTGCCTCTTGCCAATTTTCGTCCTATTTCATTTCGGAGCCAGAATGAGCTTTTTGGTAGGTTATAGTGCACAAAAACCGACTTTTTTGTCGTTTATTGATTTTTTGGGAAATGTTCTGAAAGTGACCAAACATGCTACTAGGGTATATCGTAGTATAATTATAGCATATGAATATGTTGATCCTTCGTCTTGATAGATTTTCGGTATATTTATCGTTCGATTCGAGCATGTGGATAATGGAGGAAACCGATGGTTTAGGCTATATCTAGACTACTTTTTTTCCAATTTTCTTGTTTAATTCACCATTACATGTGTCTAGAATGCCTCATGCTAATTTTTGTCTAATTCCAATTTTGGAGCCGAAACAAGCTTTTTCGTGGGTTATAATCCACAAAAAACGGTTTTTTGGTTGATTATCTATTTTCCGGGAAATGATCCAAAACTGGCCAAAAATGCTTTTAGAGTATACTGGAGCATAATTGTAGCATACATCATGTCGATCTTTCATCTTGATAGATTTACGGTGTGTTTATCGCTCGATTCGAGCATGTGCATAATGGAAAATGCCTAGGCTCCTTTTTTTGCTAATTTTCCTGTTCCATTCATTATTATATGTGTTTAGAATGCCTCCTGTCAATTTTCGTCCAATTCCATTTCGGAGCCGGAATGAGCTATTTTCCTGGGTCATAGTCCATAAAAACCGGCTTTTTTAATCGATTATTGATTTTCCGGGAAATGTTCCGAAAGTGACCAAGCATGATTCTAAAGTATATTGGAGCATAATTGTAGCATATGGCAATATTGATCTTTCGTCTTAATAGATTTATGGTGTGTTTATCGCTTTATTCGAGCATATGCATAATGGACGAAACCGATGGTTCTGGCTATGCTTAGGCTACATTTTACCATTTTTCTTGTTCTATTCACCATTATATGTGTTTAGGATGACTCTTGCCAATTTTCGTCTAATTCCATTCCAAAGCAGAAACGAGCTTTTTCGTGGGTTATAGTACACAAAAACCGGCTTTTTTGGTCGATTATTAATTTTCCGGTAAATGATTTAAAAACCACCAAATATGCCCCTAAGGTATATTGGAGCATAATTATAGCAAATGGCATTGTCGATCTTTCGTCTTGATAGATTTACGGTGTGTTTATCGCTCGATTCTAGCATGTGCATAATGGACGAAACCGTTGGTTTGGGCTATGCCTAGGCTCCTTTTTGCCAATTTTATTGTTCCATTCAATATTATATGTGTCTAAGATGCCTCCTGCCAATTTTCGTCCAATTTCATTTCGGAGCCGGAATAAGCTTTTTTCGTGGGTTATAGTCTACAAAAACAGGCTTTTTTGGACGATTATTGATTTTCCGGAAAATATTTCGAAAGTGACCAAGCATGATTCTAGAGTATATTGGAGCATATTTGTAGCATATGGCAATGTTGATCTTTCGGCTTAATAGATATACGATGTGTTTATCGCTTTATTCAAGTATGTGCATAATGGACAATATCGATAGTTTGGGCTATGCCTAGGCTACATTTTGATTTTTCTTGTTCTATTCACTATTATATGTGTCTAGTTTGGCTCTTGGCAATTTTTTTCAATTTCCATTTCGGAGCCGAAACGGGTTTTTTTCGCGGGTTATAGGCCACAAAAACCGGCTTTTTTGGTGGAATTCGATTTCACGGGAAATGATATGAAAGCGACCTAACATGCTCCTAAGATATATTGGAGCATAAATATAGCATATGGCATTGTCGATCCTTCGTCTTGATAGATTTACGGTGTGTTTATCGTTCGATTCTAGCATGTGCATAATGGACGAAACCATTGGTTTGGGCTACGCCTAGGCTCCTTTTTGCCAATTTTATTGTTCCATTCATTATTATATGTGTTTAGGATCCCTCTCGCCAATTTTCGTCCAATTTCATTTCGGAGCCAGAATGAGCTTTTTTCGTGGGTTATAGTCCACAAAAACCGGCTTTCTTGGTCGATTATTGATTTTCCGAGAAATGTTCTGAAAGTAACATACCAAGCATGATTCTAGAGTATATTGGTGCATATTTGTAGCATATGGCAATGTTGATCTTTCGGCTTGATAGATATACGATGTGTTTATCGCTTTATTCAAATATGTGCATAATGGATAAAATCGATGGTTTGGGCTATCCCTAGGCTACATTTTGATCTTTCTTGTTCGATTCACCAGTATATGTGTCTAGTTTGGCTCTTGCCAAATTTTGTCAATTTCCATTTCGGAGCCGAAACGGGCTTTTTTCGTGGGTTATAGTCCACAAAAACCGGCATTTTTGGTCGATTATTGATTTTCCGAGAAATGATCCGAAAGTGACCAAGCATGATTCTAGAGTATATTGGAGCGCAACAATATGATAATATTGATCTTTCGTCTTGATAGATTTACGGTGTGTTTATCGCTCGATTCGAGCATGTGCATAATGGACAAAACCGTTGGTTTGGGCTATGTCTAGGCTCTTTTTTGCCAATTTACTTGTTCCATTCATTATTATCTGTGTTTATGATGCCTCTCGCAAATTTTCGTCCAATTCGATTTCGGAGCCGGAATGATCTATTTCGTGGGTTATAGTCAAAAAAATTGGATTTGTACGTCAATTATTGATTTTTCGGGAAATGTTTCGAAAGTGACCAAGCATGCTCCTAGGGTATATTAGAGCATAATTGTAGCATATGACAATTTCATTTATTTGTCATGATAGATTTACGGTGTATTTATGGCTCGATTCGTGCATGTGCATAATGGACGAAACCGATGGTTTGCGTTATATCTAGCTACGTTTTGCCAGTTTTCTTTTTCAATTCACCATTATATGTGTCTAGATTGTCTCGTGCCAATTTTCGTCCAGTTCCATTTCGGAGCAAAAATGAGCTTTTTTGGTAGGTTATAGTCTACAAAAACCGGTTTTTTTTGTCGATTATTGATTTTACGGGAAATGTTTTGAAAGTGACCAAGCATGCTACTAGGGTATATAGTAATATAATTGTAGCATATGAATATGTTGATCCTTCTTCTTGATAGATTTGCGGTGTATTTATCGATCGATTCGAGCATGTGGATAATGGAGGAAACCGATGGTTTAGGCTATATTTAGGCTTAGTTTTGCCAATTTTCTTGTTTAATTCACCACTATATGTGTCTAGGTTGCCTCATACCAATTTTCGTCTAATTCCAATTTTGGAGCCGAAACGAGCTTTTTCGTGGGTTATAGTCCACAAAAACCGGCTTTTTTGGGCGATTATTGATTTTACGGGAAATGATCCGAAACTGGCCAAAAATGCTTTTAGAGTATAATGGAGCATAATTGTAGCATATGGCAGTGTCGATCTTTCGTCTTGATAGATTTACAATGTGTTTATCGCTCGATTAGAGCATGTGCATAATGGACGAAACCGTTGGTTTAGGCTATGCCTAGGCTCCTTTTTTGCCAATTTTCTTGTTCCATTCATTATTATATGTGTTTAGGTTGTCTCCCGCCAATTTTCGTCCAATTCTATTTCGGAGCCGGAATGATTTATTTTCGTGGGTTATAGTCCACAAAAACCGGCTTTTTTGGGCGATTATTGATTTTTACGGGAAATAATCCGAAACTGGCCAAAAATGCTTTTAGAGTATATTGGAGCATAATTTAAGCATATGGCAGTGTCGATCTTTCGTCTTGATAGATTTACAATGTGTTTATCGCTCGATTCGAGCATGTGCATAATGGACGAAACCGTTGGTTTAGGCTATGCCTAGGCTCCTTTTTTGCCAATTTTCTTATTCCATTCATTATTATATGTGTTTAGGTTGTCTCCCGCCAATCTTCGTCCAATTCTATTTCGGAGTCGGAATGATTTATTTTCGTGGGTTATAGTCCACAAAAACCGGCTTTTTTGGTCGATTATTGATTTTCCGGGAAATGTTCTGAAAGTGACCAAGCATGATTCTAGAGTAAATTGGAGCATAATTGTAATATATGACAATATTGATCTTTCGTTTTAATAGATTTAAGGTGTGTTTATCGCTTTATTTGAGCATGTGCATAATGGACGAAACCGATGGTTTGGGCTATGCTTAGGCTACATTTTGCCATTTTTCTTGTTCTATTCACCATTATATGTGTCTAGGATGGCTCTTGCCAATTTTCGTCCAATTCCATTCCGGAGCCGAAATGAGCTTTTTTGTGGGTTATAGTCCACAAAACCGGCTTTTTTGGTGGATTATTGATTTTCCGGGAAATGATATGAAAGCGACAAACATGCTCCTAAGGTATATTGGAGCATAATTATAGCATATGGCATTGTCGATCCTTCGTCTTGATAGATTTACGGTGTGTTTATCGCTCGATTCTAACATGTGCATAATGGACGAAACCATTAGTTTGGGCTATGCATAGGCTCCTTTTTGCCAATTTTCTTGTTGCATTCAATATTATATATGTCTAAGATGCCTCATGGCAATTTTCGTCCAATTCCATTTCGGAGTCGGAATGAGCTTTTTTCGTGGGTTAGTCCAAAAAAACCGGCATTTTTGGTCGATTATTGATTTTCCGGGAAATGTTCAGAAAGTGACCAAGCATGATTTTAGAGTATATTGGAGCATAATTGTAGCATATGGCAATATTGATCTTTCGGCTTGATAGATATACGGTGTGTTTATCGCTTTATTTGAGCATGTGCATAATGGAAGAAATCGATGGTTTGGGGTATGCCAGGCTACATTTTGCTATTTTTCTTGTTTTATTCACCATTTTATGTGTCTTGTATGGCTCTTGCCAATTTTTGTCGAATTCTATTTCGGAGCCGAAACGAGCTTTTTTCGTGGGTTATAGTCCACAAAAACCGGCTTTTTTGGTCGATATTGATTTTCCGGGAAATGATATGAAAGCGACCAAACATTCTCCTAAGGTACATTGGAGCATAATAATAGCATATGGCAATGTTGATCCTTCGTCTTGATAGATTTACGTTGTGTTTATCGCTCGATTCCAGCATGTGCATAATTGACGAAACCGATGGTTTGAGCTATGTTTATGCTATCTTTGCCAATTTTCTTGTTCCATTTAACATTATAGGTGTCTAGGATGCCTTCTGCCTATTTTTGTCCAATTCCATTTCGGGGCCGAAACGAGGTTTTCCAGTGGGTTATAGTCAATGAAAACTGGCTTTTTTTATCGATTATTGATTTTACGGAAATGTTCCGAAAGTGACCAAGCATACCCCTACTTACCATAGTAGTATGTTTGGGGCATTTGGGCACGTCTAACCTTTGTCTATGGTACCCTTTGACTACCCCTTGCTATGACTTGGCTAGACAAATAACATCAGCGTAACTTCTTTTACTTTGTATAGGATTGCCATCCCTTTGGCTTTTGGTGCCCCTTGGATTTTCATGCCTTGCCTTGGTTTACCTTGGCTTCCCATGCCATCACCGAGCCTTTGCCTTAGGTGCATATTGGCTAGCCATGCTATTCCATGTCTTGGCTAGACAAATAACCTCAGCGAATGTTTTTTCCTTTGCCATGGCTGGTCATGCCTTTGCCCTTGGTGCCCCTTGGCTTTGCATGCCATGGCCTTCTCTAGGCGGGCCTTTGTCTTTGGGGTAACTTAGCTAGCCATGCCATGCCAAGCCTTGGCTAGACATATAACCTTAGCGAAACGTTTTTACTTTGCAAGGCCTAGGCCTTGGCTAGCCATGCCATGCATTGACCTTGGCAACCAATCCCATGCCATGCCTTGGCCTTGACGAGCAATGACATGGTTTGGCCTTGGCGAGCAATGTCATGCCTTGGCCTTGACGACCAATTCTGTATCATGGTTTGGCCTTGGCGAGCAATGCCATGGCTTGGCCTTTGCTAGCAATGTTATGCCTTGGCCTTTGCTAGCAATGTCATGACAATGCCATGGCTTGGCCTTGCTTAGCAAAGCCATGCCATGACTCTGCCATGCCTTGACCTTGGCTAGCAATGCCTTGACAATGCCATGCGTAGTATTTGACTCTCGCCCATACTTGTAAAAATTATATAATAATGCCCATTTTATGGAAACATTATATGGAACTAGTAGGTGATTACCAAATTTATGCCCTCTTGGTTCACTCATCTCTATAGAATTCAAATCTGATAATAGTATTTGACTCTCGCCCATACTTCTATACCTAGTATAGGACCTATACTAATGTGTTCCAATTAAGATTTTCAATCCATCTACATAAATAGATTGTACGGTTATACTTAACCTAACATGAACCCATCATTTAATTACGTGATGTATAATGATGGTGCAAAATCGGTCCTATAGTTTGAGAGTTCAACCTATTTAGAGGTTGTCCAATACTCGATTCCATATATCCCCTTCACATGTAACTGCTCCAAACTAAGAAAAAGGAAAACACTCATCAAGTTTGTAATTTCTGATAAATAAGCAAAAACAGTCGTTTTGTTAAAAAAAAACCAAAATTTTGCCAAAAACAACCATCTTGTAAAAAAAGTCAGCATATAGGGATAAAATGAGATAAGGTCGACCCGTAATTCAAACCTGACCATAACCGTATTACCCAACCTGAACACATTTGAACCCATATTCCATCTAAACCCGTATGGCCGTATACACTCAACCCGTATTCTACCCGACCTGACCCGAGGACAAGTATAGTCTTAAGTAATACAGTACTTGCCTATTGAAGAGTTTGGGCCTTGGACCATAAATCATGACTGTGATACTTAAATGTGCCTCATATTTTAGAAAAATGAGATGCAACCAGCGAGTGGTTACCATTTTCGGTTACACCCTCTTACATAAATTTACTATTTTATTTTCAAAAATATCAAATTGTTGCGAGAAGGCTGCCAAAATGGTAACCACGCGGTGAATCCTATTATCCTCCCACATTTTATATCCAGACCCGACCCGTTTATCATAAACCAAAAATAAACAAAATTAATAACTACCTCCTCACTCCACTCTCAATTTTTCCCCCTCTTATCCAAAAAACCCTAATTTTATCATCAGAAAAACCCTAAAAATCAAAACAAATCTAAGATTCCAAATTCCAATTCAATTCGATTTTAATTCAATTAGGGTTCGTGGAAAAAAAGGGTAAAGATGAGGATTATGATTAAGGGCGGTGTTTGGAAGAACACCGAAGATGAAATTTTGAAAGCTGCTGTTATGAAATATGGGAAGAATCAGTGGGCCCGCATTTCTTCTCTTTTGGTCAGGAAATCTGCCAAACAGTGTAAAGCTCGGTGGTATGAGTGGCTTGATCCTTCTATTAAGAAGGTAGCTTTTATTTGTGGAAATTGATTTTTTGTGATTTTTTGATTTTTTTGTGTGATTTATGATTGTGGTTTTGGGTGGTTTGATTTTGGTTGGTTAATTGGTGATTAAAGTTTTGTTTTTTAATGTTTATTGATTGGTTAGTTGTGATTTATTGGTGTTGTTTATATAAGATTGAATTCGGGATTCGAGTATTGGTGGCGGTGGCGAAGGCGGGGAATCGGCATTGATGTGATTAATTTGATTGATTGATGCTAAGTTTGGTAATGTGAGATCATTGGGAAATTGAATGTTGCAATGATTGATTTGGGTAATGTAGTTGGGGATGGTTTATATGGCTAGGGTTGGACCAGGGGAGTGTTTACAGAGGGGCCGTGTGGTGGGGATTGTAGGGTGGGGGTGTTAGTTTGGATGGTAAATAGTGATTTTTTTAACCATCAATGTAGCACTTACCAAAAACGGCTTATATACTTGAGATTAGACGTTGATGCATTCGAGGTTGTGAGGATGTTGATTAAGGGGTCGGGTGGGGGACTAAATTAGATAGGTTTTGACGGAGAATGTACTAACCAAGCAACTCTTGTTGAGAGCGGCTCATATGATTGAGAGTAGACCTTGGGGATTTCGGAGTTGTATGAAGCCGATGAAGGGGGAAAGGGGGTGAGGAGGGACTAAGTTAGATTGGTTTTGACGGACAACATACTGATCAAACAACTCTAAAATGGCTCGTATAATTGGGACTAGACCTTGATGCATTTGGAGGTGTGAGGAAGCCTATGAAAGGGGGGACTAAGTTAGATTGGTTTTGGACGGATGATAAACTAACCAATCAACTATCTGTCAATGTGTGAATTCTAATTACCATAAGTTTTTGTTAAGGTAGATTCTACTGCCTCTGTATGATAGGTTCGATAGGTTATCATTCTGGATTTGCTGTTCTTCTTGATTGCATTTTCGTCAATCAGTTGGATATAGTTTGACAGTTTACTCTGATAATGCTGAACTTTGTGACAACCAATATTTATTTTTTCTGTTTTGCTTGTGATGATGTATGTAGTTGCTGGTGTTATTCTACTGTAGTATCTGTTTTACAAAGAGTTATCATATGTCATGCTTCATGTTTCTTGATCTCTCGCTTGCTGCTATGCATCCTTGGCTGGCTTCCTAGTCCCGATTCCATTTCTTGTCTGCTTTGTTTTAACAATCACCAGTTGGTGTGGGCCTGCCTTTTATTTGTTGGAAGTTTTTCTAAGATATTATGCTGAAGGAATCTCACATGTGATGTTTTCTTTTTCTTGCTGTAATTTGTAGACGGAGTGGACAAGAGAGGAAGATGAAAAGTTGCTTCATCTTGCGAAGCTTATGCCAACTCAATGGAGAACCATCGCACCTATAGTTGGTCGTACTCCATCGCAGTGCCTTGAGCGTTATGAGAAACTCCTTGATGCAGCTTGTGCGAAGGATGAAAATTATGAACCTGGAGATGATCCACGTAAATTGCGTCCTGGAGAAATTGATCCCAATCCAGAATCTAAGCCTGCACGACCAGACCCCGTCGATATGGATGAAGACGAGAAAGAAATGCTCTCTGAAGCACGGGCTCGGTTGGCCAACACAAGGGGTAAAAAAGCCAAAAGAAAAGCCAGAGAGAAGCAGCTTGAAGAGGCGAGGAGGCTTGCTTCTCTTCAGAAGAGGAGGGAACTAAAGGCTGCTGGTATAGATATGCGGCATAGGAAGAGGAAGAGGAAAGGAATTGATTATAATGCTGAGATCCCATTTGAGAAAAAGCCTCCATCAGGGTTCTATGATGTTGTCGATGAGGATAGACCTGTGGAACAGCCTCAATTCCCCACAACAGTAGAAGAACTTGAAGGAGAACGAAGGGCAGATCGGGAAGCCCGATTACGGAAACAAGATATTGCCAAAAATAAAATTGCCGAGAGACAAGATGCTCCTGCTGCAATAATGCAAGCTAACAAGCTCAATGATCCGGAAACGGTGAGGAAAAGGTCAAAGCTGATGCTTCCACCTCCACAGATTTCCGATCAGGAGTTGGAGGAAATTGCAAGAATGGGTTACGCTAGTGATCTTTTAGCTGGAAGTCAGGAACTTTCAGAAGGGAGTGGAGCGACCTATGCTCTTCTTGCTAATTATTCTCAGACACCGCGGCAAGGAATGACACCAATGCGTACTCCCCAGCGAACACCTGCTGGAAAGGGTGACGCTATTATGATGGAAGCTGAAAATTTAGCAAGACTGAGGGAGTCCCAAACACCATTGCTTGGAGGGGACAACCCGGATTTGCATCCATCAGATTTTTCTGGTGTCACTCCCAAGAAAAGGGAGGTTCAGACTCCAAATCCAATGCTTACGCCTATAGCAACTCCTGGAGGAGCTGGTCTTACGCCTAGGATTGGTATGACTCCATCCAGGGATGGTTATTCTTTTGGTATGACACCGAAAGGGACTCCTATCAGGGATGAGCTTCGAATAAATGAAGAAATGGATGTGCATGATAGTGCAAAACTTGAACTTCGAAGGCAAGTTGAGTTGAAAAAGAACCTTCGCATGGGTCTAAGCAGTCTTCCAGAGCCCAAAAACGAGTATGAAGTTGTTGTTCGCCCAGCTCCAGAGGATACTGAGGAACCTGAGGAGAAGATTGAAGAAGACATGTCTGATAGGATCGCTCGTGAAAGAGCCGAGGAAGAAGCAAGACTGCAGGCACTACTTAGAAAGAGATCAAAAGTGCTGCAAAGGGAGCTCCCTCGCCCTCCAGCTGCTTCTGTTGAGCTCATTAGACATTCATTGTTGAGAGCTGATGGAGACAAAAGCTCTTTCGTCCCTCCTACTGATATTGAGCTGGCTGATGAGATTATAAGAAAAGAATTGGTGAACTTGCTGGAGCACGATAATGCAAAGTACCCCCTTAATGATAAAGAGAAAAAGAAGGGAGGTAAGCGTACTGTTAATGGGGTCCCTGCCATTGAAGATTTTGAAGAACATGAACTGAAAGCGGTACGACTTTAGTTTTCCTATTTTATTTACATATGTTCACCTGAATCTTTATTGAATTAACTAAATCACTTCATTTCACAAAAGACTCTCACTACTTGAACGGGCTACATTCACTTTTACACTGAGACTCACTGTTTAAGTTGCACAACTTGTGTTTATCACATTTCTCTTTACTAGGAGATAAAGAGCTATCCATAGAAGAACTTTTGATATCCCCCTAGAATACAATAATCTGTGCGTGGTTCTACAAGAACGAAATCAAACCCAGGTCTTATGTCAAGGTTCTCAGAGCAGTAATTGTTTATGCTTTTTTTCATCTATAAAGTTTTGAATGATATGTTAAGGGCATGATGGTATGTCTTTGGGAATAATTTCATGAATGGGCTTTGGCTTCTTGATGTCTCGTAGTGTACCGCATTATAAATTTATAACATTTATGCCCCCCCCCCCCCCCCCTGCTTGCCACTCAGTTGGGCAAGAAAACCACTTTCACACAAAGGGGCACACTAGGTTGCCAATTCATTCTTTTGGAAAATAAGCTAGTACCTGGAGTAGTTCTGTCTCTGACACTTCAAATTCTCCTAAAAGTGCTTTTTTCTAAGTCCTGCTGTTAATTTCTTGTGGGTTTATCAAAAATGTATAATTGTACTGACATTTAACGTTGAATTATAATTTTCAGGCTGATTCAATTATTGTCGAGGAGGTTCAGTTTTTACAGAAAGCAATGGGACATGGGGATGAGTCACTTGATGAGTTTGTCGATGCACACAGGAGTTGCTTAAATGATTTGATGTACTTCCCTACTCGTAATGCTTACGGTCTCTCGAGTGTGGCTGGGACTGTAGAGAAACTTGCAGCCCTGCAGGATGAATTTGAAAATGTTAAGAGGAAGATGGACGATGACAACAAAAAGGCGCAACGGCTTGAGAAGAAGATTGATGTTCTTACTCATGGTTACAAGGTTGGTGGTAACATACTTCTGCCATAAAGATCTTTATACATTAACGTGTTTTCTTGGGCTGATCGTGGTGGTAGTTTTTAGAGCTGACATTTATGCCTTCTCTCTGAGTGAAAAATAAACATGGCTGTCATTTTCACAGCTTTCCATTCTTTTATTTGATATGTTCAGAGTTCAGACGTGTCCTTTCTCTAACATGTATGCATATCACGGTATAGTTAATGAAACATGCTTTGAGTGAAAGTTGCTGTTTTACATTTAAGTGGTGATTTTTCCTTTTAGTATGACTGCCTAGGTTTTTTGGTTACCTAATAATGTCTGTTCCATTATTTTTCGAGTTGAATTGCATAAACAGCATTATGAGATGATTGTATCACAATTGTCCACTGAATCTGAAAGTTTCTAAGATATTTATGTGCCTGATAAAATCTACTAATTATTCGTAGGTCATAAATATAGGGATCAAAGAAATTTTTTTTTTTTAGTTTTGTTTTTTAGCCACGTTCAAGAGAGATTGAGAGATATGAAAACTTTGTATATAAAGCAATGCTGTAGCTTTTTATACGTGAATTTTGATACAAAAGCGGGGTGGGGTGGATCTACCCAGAATCATTTAAGCATTGTGGACACCTAAGGTTTTTTAACTATTTGGCATAATGCTTCCTATTTTATGATCTTGTGCTTTTGTCGTAGAACAACATTCCCCCTCAGTCTCATTTATTTGCTGTGTTTTGACTTCTATGGTCATAGTTGGAATTTGACTGTTGATTCGTGGGTAAAAAGAGTGCTTACAGCGTAAGCAACATTACATTTGTCCTAAATTTTATGTATGACGAAATTATAAATGGCTTAAGTTTGGTCTTAAAGGTCCACAAAAAGAACCTTGCTTATAAATTTTGGGCTGAAGGAATAGTAGATTTTTCTATATTAAGATGGCTTTGGGATGTTTCCGTGGTTTTTGTGAGTTTAAAAATTGAGAAATGCTGGGGCTTTTTATGAAATTGCTTTGAGCACGTTGCAGTTTCTGTATGGAGATATCCCTTCAAACGACTGCCCGTCATCTGCCATTTCTTCTCTTCAAATTTTCTTCTTTTTCTCCCCTTGAACTATAGTTGTACTTAACTGTTGTACTTGTTGTGCAGATGCGGGCTGATAAACTCAAGACGCAGATCGAGCTTACTTTCAAACAGATGAACACTGCTGGGACTGAATTGGATTGCTTCCTAGCTTTACAGAGACAGGAAAAGTTGGCAGCTTCATTCCGGATTAAGGGCCTGTGGGAAGAAGTCCAGAAGCAGAAAGAGCTTGAGAGTACTCTTCAGAAACGTTACGGAGACCTTGTAGCTGAACTGGAGAGGTTCCAGCAGCTGATGGAACGATATAGGATACAGGCTCAAAAACTCGAAGAAATGGAAGCAAAGAAGCGGGAGGACGAATTAGTTGACAGAGCAGTGAAGGAGTCTGCTCCTCCAAGTTTTGAAAGTGCGGAACCTGTGAACGCCATGGACATAGATTCAGTTAATGATGCAAAGTCTGACAATGTTGTGGATGTTGCCAAAGTGGTCAATGAAGCAAGCTTGGAAAATGCTATGCATATTGATGTTGATGCCATTACCTCAGTTGTGGATACACAAAGTGGGGGCCTTACTATTGAGGCTCCTTGTCAAGAATCTTCTGACGATTTAAGGGTGGCCAAGGAGCACAATGTGGAGGATACTAAAGTTGTTCACAGTGTCTTGGTGAACTCGGACCATGTTAGTGGGGAAGATGTTGAGGTTGATGGTTTTGTTTTGGTGAACCCAGTTGTTAGCAGCGAAATGGAGGCCCCTGTGGTCTATGTTGATGACAGTGGTAAGCTCGACAAGGCAGAGGGGAATGGGCCTCTGCTGGTGAGAGATGCTGATGAGCCTGTGGAAAATGTAGACAATGGGGCCAGTGACAATCAGGTTGAGTAGAAAACAATGCAGAGGTGGATAATTTTTGTTCTTAGGGAATGTGGGACGTATTTTTCTAGTGATAGGTAACTGGTTTCTGTTGAACTCAATTGCACCATGAACACGAGGGGAATACCGGGGTAGGTATCGATGATGTTAGGCCAGGATTTTTATGTCATATAGCGAAATTATGTCTATAGCTTCGCTATTTCCTCGTTCTATCTTATGTCCGAATGAATGACCTCCACCGGTCACTTCTTTCACATCATATTATGACGGGGAAGATCTTCGAACTCTTAGTATGGTTTTTGGCCTGCCTGCCCGCCCTTGAAATTGTAAGAGATTCTATTTCTTGTACGTATCAGATGATATCTAATGAAGATAAACTGTGTTCCTCACTCAATAGCACAATTCTTTTTGTTGAAATTACTGCTGGTACAATTAATAAAAAAAAAAAGAATGCGGATACAGTGATAACCATATTTGGGAGTGTTTAGCTAATTGACTTGCCTCAAGCCTGCTTAAGTGTGCCTAAGTATGCCCAACATGCATCTTCTTCTGTAGATCACTGCGGAGTGCGGAGCAATTGACATGTCTGAGTCACTGAGTGAGTGTTCAATTGTGGTTTCGTTACCTTTTTTAAACTCTTATGAGAAATTGTGAATATAGCCAACATATTATTAGTGAGTTGCATAAATAAAAGTGTCTTGCATCGTTTTCGTTTCTCATAACGCAACACATGTCAGACGAAGCTAAAAAAGAAAAGACATCATAATGCTGATTAGGCTATTCAGACCAAGTAATTCCCTCATCCATTTATAGCATATGAAGACCAAGCTCCATCCAACTGCCACACCTGTGGGTAAAGCACCCTTACGCCCATAAAATACACCTAACGAGTCCCACCTTAACACCTTAGAAGTCAGGACGCAACTTAAGGCACCTACAGAGACACAATACAAAGACTAAAAAGGAGATGATTAGTATGCAACGATAACAAGGTAGCATTGTAAATTCTTAAGCACCCTGTGAGAAAGCTGCGACCAGCAGCAGACGACGAACTCCGTCAAAGAAGCAATTTGCTCTAAGTAGCCGCGCATGGCTTGGCCCACAAAAACCTAGGATGATCTCAGCTTTATCACTGAGGGAGATACACAGAGAAGGATACAAGTTTGAAATCCTGGTTTTTTGTTCAATAAAAAAAAGCCATACCGTGTTATCACCAACCCTCAAACAAGTTGGGAGGCTCTATGAATGTGTAGGTGAAATTGAAGCAAAAGATCGATAAATGAAATTAGCATTCTGTTCATCAGGCGAAGCTTATAGACATCAAATGAGTGTTTGGAAATTCAAACAAGTTGTCCAGGTGGTGGCTGATATCGTCCGAGCCTTTCTGATTTCAGCCTTCTCCGTAACTCCATTGGGTACTACTGTATCAGGACCATAAATGGTACCAAACTCGGAGCTGATTTGGTAACCTATTCTGTAATGTATATGGTCATACTTGCGATGCTGCAATACTGTATTAAAGGCATCCTATTCTGCACAGTGCAACTTCAACCTTAATATTGCTATCACTAATCGTTCCGTTGTACTCACATGAACTACCCCCAGTGGAAACATCAGGAGTGCACAAGGACAGGACAACCCAAGAAACTTTAAAACTGTGGTCAATAAACCAACACTAGAATTTCTCGTATGTATCTCATCATCTATGAATGTTTACACTGACGTGATTATTAACAAAAGTTCGTCAATTCAGCTCCTTGAAGTTATTTCGGATTCCTAAAAAAATTGCTCACTGGAAATGTACATTTAATACATATACATCTGTTTAGAGAGATCAGCAAATTAAGATCTATCTGCATGAAGCTCAGAATCAGTAAAGAAACTGATCTGACTGCTGTTGAGGACCAACCATCTATGGTTCTTCCTATGCTATGTCACTCTTCAACAAGGATTCTGTAGCTACTGCCTACTGGTGACCTGAGTTACCTCCTCAAAGCGCTTGCTCCTTATGGGGGGGATGCGTTTGAGTGTCCTAAACCTCCATTTAACAAGTACATCATCTTGTATTAGGTCAGAAACAGAGCTACTCATCAGTACTGTATCTAGCATCATCACATAACACAAAACTAGTGCTGTATCGCCACGTTCCACTTACAGCTTACTAGCTTTTTGCTCTCAGCTACGCATAGAATCTGTCCCATTGGCAGTGACATTATTGCCCAGGGCGCTAACAGTTTGAGCTTGCTTATGAGATAAAACAGACTGTTGAGCACCTTTATCTGATACCTGCCATAGGTTTGCACACTTTAGAACACGCATTTCATTCAGGGCCAAAAACCACCTCTTCACTTAAATTTTTTAAAAATAAGAATCTCTAACCATCACATCCTCCAGTCAGAAGATATATGATCTCAGCTCAACAAAAAATAAAATCTAGTTTTATTCAATGGAAAATACTCATCAAAAATAAATTTCTCTACTCTTCACTCAGTAACATCTATAGGGTCAGAGATGTCAGAAGAAAGATATCAAGTATGTAGAAGACTAGAGGTCACTAACCAATAAGCACAAACAAACTATCACCAATAAAGACATCTCAGCCTGAACGGAATGCAAGTACCTGATTAGAAGCATGATTGAAAGTACTGTTAACATTGTTGCTTGTGATCACTCCCTGGACTGAAGTCCTAGATGGAGCTACATTTGGTGCATCTGTTGAGGCAGGCACACCAGAAACATTTAATCCCATGGACATCTTCAAAGGAGGACCGCCTGACATTGGAAGTAAAGGGGGTCGTTGCATTGATACTGGTAGTCCTTGACCAGGATGCCCAAAAGCCTGAAGAGCAGAACCTGGCATTCCATGGAACGTGGGGCCAGTCCCAGGGTAATGAGAGCCTTGAAAAGGAAGCATCTTCATACCACTATTCATATCGAGCATGTTCATACCGAAGCCCATTCCCATGCCCATTCCAAGCCCCAGTGGTGAAAAATGAGACATATGTGCTCCATGAATTGGTTGCATACCTGGCGGTAGCATCATTGGATGCATATACATTCCCGCACCCATAGACAACATCTGTGATGTCCAGTAAGCTATGTAAGCGAACTCATTTCCCTACTGCCAGACCAATGAGATTTCAGATACGTTTTAAATCTCACCTGTACTTGCAGCTGAAGCGTCTTCAAGTACTCGATAGCCTCATCAAGCATAGAAGCTTTGTCCACCTAGTGTTCAGAAATACATTGTGAGCAGGGTCAGTACGATTTCTATGACAGTCTTAATTTGATATCCAATTCTTGACTAATCGTATATTATTTCTCTCTCTCGAAACACCAAGCTCAATCAAGAACCTATGGCTAGAACATAATGAAGATATGCTCTCAAAAGTTCTATGCTCTCATAAGTTTTACTTCTTTCCTTATCTGGAACCAGGGTATATTTGCTCAAATTCATAGCAACACTTCTCAAGATGAAGCTTAAGTTCAAGAATTGACACATAGATCTGCAAAATAAAGGATAACTAAATAAAGGAAAAAAGATCTACACATTTACTACCTTATTGCAATTGGGTATGAGCTCTTGTAATGCACGCATCTTCTCATTAATCCTATCCCTTCGTCTCTGTTAGACAAAATCAAGGGTAAAAGAAAAAAAAACGTAAAAGACTATTCTAAAAATCAACCATCATAGTAGTAGATAGGCGCGCCTCGTAGATATACGAGTTTGCCAAGGGTAAGCTTACCCTTTCAGATAAATTGTGAACTTCTGCAGCTCGACTTCTCTTCGAACCTGTCCGAGCATGACCAACTCTTTTTGTACCCAATGATTCACCTTCAACTTCCTGCAAGTGAGTTAAATTCCAATTATCATGTAAAGTGTAAGTACAGTGGCAAGCTGAGATAAGTCTCCAAAAGTGGGGAGAGCTAATAAATCATACTTCGCTTGGGTCTTCTGATTCTCCAGTTTCACGTGATTTCCTTTTCAGATTATTCGCATGCTCATTTGAAGCTCTTTCCACACTGCTGCCTGAACATACAGACGACGTTGCTCTTGCAGGCTCAATGTTCCTTTCAGCACCCGTCCCGACTTTGCTCAGTGCTGCGTCAGATGCTTGGTTTTTCGACACATCATTCATAGCTACATCTTCCCCGCACATCACTTGATTAGCAGAATGAAGCTCCTCAGTAGGCTTTGCGGGCAACAATTCCGAATTTCTATTGACTAGTGGCGGAGCAGACTTGTTGAGTGAAACTATTTCCTTCTGGGAACAACCAAATGCCAAATTAACCAATGTAGAATCAGCAGGATTACTGCTCCTTGAGGTATTTACTGCAGGATGATTAACTCTAGCAAGAGAAGCAGGCCGCGAAAAATAGGGAAAGTTTGTGAAGCCAGAGCTAGTAGTAGGCTGTCCTGCATCTAACTTCTGTAATCTCAGGCTGGAAAACGCAGAGAGTGAAGATGGATTATTTGTGAAGTCACGGGAAGCAACATGGTGGGCATTGCCTACATTCTCGCCAGTTATATCTGAAATACCTGATCTGAGGACGTTATGTTCGAAGGGGATAGGATATTGGGGTACCTCTCTACTTTCACCTCTAGTATGTTTCTCAGCACTTGAAGAAGCCTTTAGTGTATCACCATGTTTCAAGTTCACCGAGTCCTCATGGCCATCATTATGGAAACCACTTCTTTTTTCTCTGAGAGCTAATTGGTTCTCTGCAGAGAGATCATTTATGGTAACCCCTGATAACTCTGAAAAAAAGTCACAAGCATAGTCATTATGCAAAGGCTCTTCAACGGCGTAATTCAACCAGGGTACCATCTCAACATCTTGATCCAACCCTGTTTCACAAGAAGGAACAGACAATCGGAAGTCACCCAAGGAATGATCCAACGTGCTGAACTTTTTCATTTTTGAGCCATTAACATTCCTACCGTATTGAGGCCTGGGCACAAGTGTCTGGATATCATCTGAAACAGGATTCTTTCTAGCTCTACTAGATTGACCTTGCATCAAAATCTGACCATTTTCCCAAACTAGCTCAACAAAGTCAGCATCTGGTCTGCATCCAACACGCCCAAAATCCATAGCATTATTAGTACAAAATCAGTAAATTTGTAATTAAAGTGACCATTATCTTAACAAATCTCAAACAGTTTTAGCCTTTAAGACATTCCAAATCCACCACAATCGCGCGTACCTAAAAGAAGGGTCAGAAGAGAACGCTCTTTCTTGGGTGGCATCTACTTTTTCTTTAGACATCCCAAGGAACTCAGTTAAAGGCATATTACACACTGATTTAGATTTGTCTTCAGCTATGCTCCACAGCAAAGCAAAGAATCTTACTATATCACTTCCACCATTAATCTCTGGCAGAGAACAAGACTTGAATGTGTTCAACGCTCAAATCTGAAACTACTTACAAGCAAACAAACAAACAAAAATGTCTTAGACCAAAAAAATTCCAGCACTGTGACAATGTACGTAATAGTTTCCTGTGAAACTCCAGCTTAAGTTTGTTGGGAGAAGTGCAACATAAATAGTATAAAATGAGTAGACAACTACGGAGTACGTAGTACTTTTATTGCTAAACATCCAGGATGAAATCTTAGTCTACTGATGTCCTAATCACAAAGATACACACAATTAGTACAATAAAGCATCAGTCAAAGAAGTTCTTTAATCACAGTATGACCAATAATATAAGCCACTAAACTGAACACCTTAGAGCATAAAATATTCAATCTTTTTGATACTACCATGATTAAAATAAAGTACATAGCAAAACCCACATGAGATTAACCAAATTAAACAATAATCAAGGGGGCACAACAGAACACATCTAATAAAGGAGAGAAGCAGCACAACATACAAACCTACCTATAAGCTGCATCAAAATGAAGAACACCAAGAACCAAAAAGCCTAAGATCAGCTGAAAATGCAGTCAAAAGTAAAACTCCCTGCCCAACAAACCAATCATGAGAATCAACAGTGGAACACTCAAAATTTTTGGGAAATCTAAATCCCAAGAAAACTCTCAGCTTTCAAAGATAGCTATCACACAAATCCACATGCAACTCAACAGGGAAATAAATAAAGGATCCAGGTGGTAGTACAAGATGGTTAAAAGAGGAACCTTGAAAAAGAGAAAAAGCAGAGGTGAGAACAAGATACTTGCTAACTGTACTATGATCAGTACACTGAATGATAGGAATGTTATCTCTACTTAGTTTATCTTGGTTAAACTGTTAAAAAGTGTACATACATGCACAGACACACTAACCAACAACAAATGAAGATATTGTCTGCAATTCATTCATGTGTCCAGTTGTTGTATGGAGTACATATGTTACTTTTCTTTTCCTTAGGCTAGTTAACACATAGTATCATATATGTAAAGCTTTATTAAGTTCGCATTCAAACTAAGCTAGTTGACATCTAAGCTAATTGACATCAATATATCTCGTGTAATTTTCTTAATATTGTATTTGTCTAGTATTACTGTTAGCTACCATTGGATTACACAATGTCATTTTTATTCTTTCTAAGATTTGGTAGTTTGTTCTACCAAAAAAAAATTAAAAAAATTTGGTAGTTTGTGCAATGACATTGCGTAGGTCCACCTCCAACTGTCAGTTCAAGTCAATGGTCATTTTTGGTGTACATACCACTTGTAATATACGGAGTATTTGAGTACGTGAAAAATGGGACTGATGCAAGAATGTGGAAATGATAACGTTTTACTGCTCTTGATGGTATAACCAGTTTAATATACACCTTCCATTTTCTTACCTCCGAACTTTTATGAAAAATGCTAGCAACATTAATTCTTTTCTGAGAATGTAAGTTTTTTTATGTAATACGAAGTAATAAAGTAGCTAAAAGTAGTGGACTTCCACCACTAGCATCATTATCACTTGGTAAACTTGAAGGTGTTTATTCCTCATATAACATTAAAGTCAACTAATTTAGGTCCGTCATGGGTTGTAATGGAAAATGAGGCTAAATGGCTAATATTCGCAAAGTGACATCAATCTTTAGTAGATAATAAATAATTCTTTATAGATTCAATCTTGAAAAAAAGATTATGGAGGGAGGTAGTCGATCATGTCTTTATAACTTCTGCACTCTATTTTAAGTGAACAAAGGATTAAAAAAGGTCTCTAATTCCCTTGATACTAGGAGGCGCTTTAGGATATAATGTTTGAGCAAAGGGGTACAGGATTATGGTTCCTGTAGTATTAACAATGATTAGAAGGTCTCATATATGTGATTTTATTTAGTACTTATATTTTATAAGTGCAAAGCAGAATGTAAACATTGCTTCTCTTTATTAACTTTCTAATAAGAAAATGTTGTTCACATTGACTAGATCATTAATAAAGTACTCGATAATGTTACAGAGCTACATGTCCTCTATATACCTTAGGATTTTTTCATGTTTGGTGCCCTGTGTTTTGGGCTAATCCAAGCTTGGTGCCCTGTGTTTTGAATATTCCAAGTTTAGTGCCCCAACTTT
>CAAKMY010057926.1:1617-16962 GCA_901111285.1 Corrigiola litoralis
ACCTTTTGGTAAAGAGTGGATGGGATGGCACCCACATCATGAATCCATGGCCGACCCAACAACATGTTGAATGTGGAGTTGATGTCAATGACGCAGAATTCCGTCTTCTTTTGCAAAGGTCCAGTGGTAAGGTTGATATGAACATTACCTAAGACCTCTCTGCGCGTGTTGTCATATGCACGCACATTGATGCCAGAAGGTACGAAGTCCTTCGCATCAAGGCCTAAACTTGTTGCAGTAATTAATGGCAACACATTGAGTGAAGAACCATTGTCCACAAGAACGATAGGGACATTCTTGTGCATGCAACCAACAGTAAGGAGGAGACATCGATTGTGACGTCGCCCATCGGGAATCAAGTCTTCGTAAAAAAAGACTATTGCTTTGGAAGGCTTTTCTGTAAGCAAAGCCGTCAATTCTGCAGGAGATGTGTCAGATGGCACATTCATTTGAGCCAATTTGTCCAACAATGCATGACAATGCTCCAAGGAGGAGGCTAAGAGTTGCCAGACACTCAATTCGGCCTTGACCTTCTTGAGTTGCTTAATGACAGTGTCATCAACAGTAGCTTTATTCGTGGCTTTATCTTGTGCCACGGGCTCAAGAGTTTGGGGTGAGCTCTCGTGAGTTGGTGCTTGGTAAGTGCGTCCAGACCTTGTGAGGTGTTGGACTGCGGTACCATTACTTACAGGATAAATCGATGCAAGATCCTTGATTATCACTCCAGGAGTATTAATGTACACATCATCTTCATTGTCATCCCAGATTCCCCTTACCATTTCAGTAATGAGTGAAGTAGGGTCGAAGTTTTCTGGAAAATCTTCTACCATGGCAAATATAATGTGTGCGGCCAAAGGACTTGTTGTGTTATTTGGCTTTTGGACCAAATGAGGAGAAGGTGGAAGTGTTCCAGCCTTGATCATGTCCGCAATCTTGTTCTTGAGTGTCCAACATTGCTCAAGAGAGTGTCCACGCCCACGATGGTACTCACACCATGCATTAGGATCCCATTGCTTGCTATGTTTCGCAAGATCCGCGTCCGCAGTAGGACCTAACAAAGTAATTGTCTTCTTCTCAAGTAGTCTCTTGAAGGCTTCAGTATAAGAGATACCTATGTTGGTGTAGGTTCTCTTAGAATTCTTCTTAGGTGGAACCACGTGAGTTTCGCTCGTGTTGTGCACCTCTGAAGAGCTAGTGGCAGCAATATAGTGAGTTTCAGCTTTCATGGAGCCTTGTTACCCTTTGTTTGCATTTGGAGCTTTGGGTTGAGCGATGCCCCGACGAACATCATCTTCGATATTGATACCAATTGCTTCAAGCCTCTTGAAAGTATCAATGCCTAGATACTTAAGGTAATCATTATAAAGAGGTTTCAAGTTGTCCACTAGCATTTGGACTTGTTCAGCTTCAGCAGTCTTGGTGATCATTTGTGTGGCAACGCCGCGCCACCTTGTCAAGAAGTTGGTGAAGCCTTCATGTTTCTCTTAGCCAAGGACTTCAAGAGTTCTACGAGTAACTTGTGCATCAGAATTTGCAGAATATTGGCTCATAAACTCTTGGGTTAAGTCCCCCCAAACTTTGGTGCGATTAGCACCCAAGGAGTAAAACCACTGTAAAGGTACAGTGTCGAGTGACAAGTAGAAAACAGTAGTGTACAAGTCAGTATTAACTCCCTTGATTCTCATAGAATCAACGAAGCATCTAAGATGATGCGTGGGATTTTCAGTTCCCTTGAACTTTGGTATTCCTCCAGAGGAGAACTTATCAGGAAGCTACTTATTAAGGTCACGATTGTCCTTGTCGATCTCAAGATATGAGTCGGAGCCCATGTTCTTGCGAACTAATTCCTCAAGCTTAGCAATCATGAGGACAGTCTCATCCTTGGCTACTGTCACAGTCGCTCTAGGTTGTTTGGTTGAAGCCTCTTGTTCAGGATTGGTCGTTGGATCTTTTTGTTTGGCCTCGATGGTATTCAAACGTGTGGCGACTTGAGCAAAGTTCTTTTCCCTGCCCCTGTTGAAGTGCGTAGGACCAAGCCAAGCTGCATACATCCTTGTTGACATCCATTCCGGTAATTGTGGCCATCACCTAGCCTCTCACAGCCTAGCTCATAAAGCTTTACGCGCTGGCTTCTGATGGCCAATCATGGTGGCAGATGCCCAGAAGCTGGCCAAGGAGTGTAAGAAATGTCAGATGCACGGCGATTTGATACATCAACCCAATAATGATCTCATGCCAGCACTCAGCCCACTGCCCTTTGCTCAGTGGGGCATGGACATATTAGGCCCCTTTGAAAAGGCAGCCTGCCAGAAGAAATACTTGGTCGTGGCAGTGGACTATTTCACTAAATGGGTGGAGGAAGAGCCCGTGTCATCCATAACAGAGAATGCAGTGAGGAAGGTTATCTGGTAGAACATAATTACAAGATTCGGCCACCCAAGAGTCATGATTTTTGACCATGGGAAGCAGTTCAAAAACTGGCCCCTGTGGGAGGGGCTAGCCGAGTATGGCATCAATACGCATACTCAACAGTCTGCCATCCCCAGAGCAATGGATAGGCTGAAGCGGCGAATTAGAAAATTCTGCTGGAAATGAAGAAAAGACTGGATGACCACAAGTCCAAGTGGGTGGAGGAGCTGCACAACGTGCTATGGTCACTAAGGACCACTAAGAAGGAAGCCACTGGCCAGACCCCATTCAAGCTGGCCTACGGATCAAAGACCGTGTTGCCAGTGGAAGTGGGGGCAGAGAGCTGGAGGGTGAAGACATGGGACCCTGAATTCAACGAGGAAGCCATGAAAGAGGCCCTTGATATGCTGGATGAGGCTAGGGAGGAAGCAATATTGACACTGGCCGTGTACCAGAACCGGATTTGTAAAGTCTACAAAAAGAAGGTCAAGGCCAGACCACTTAAAGTTGGGGAGTGGGTCCTCAGGAATGCAGCTGTAGTCCAAAATGGTAGAATCCACGTCAAGATGACAGCCAACTGGGAAGGCCCTTACCGCATCATCAGCCAGGTAAGGGACATGACCTTTAGGCTGGCCTGTGAAAACGGAGAAGTGTTAGGCAACGTCTGGAATGCTGACGTCTTGAAGAAGTATTATGTCTAGACCCCAAAGAGGCAAGTAAAGGTAGTGAATGAAGCTGGGAAGGTCACCTGGGCTCTCGCAGCCTAGCTCATAAAGCTTTACGCGCTAGCTTCTGGTGGCCAACCATGGTGGCAGATGCCCAAAAGCTGGCAAAGGAGTTTAAGAAATGTCAGATGCACGGGGATTTGATACATTAACCCAGTAATGATCTCATGCCAGCACTCAGCCCACTGCCCTTTGCTCAGTGGGGCATGGACATATTAGGCCCCTTTAAAAAGGCAGCCTGCCAGAAGAAATACTTGGTCGTGGTTGTGGACTATTTCACCAAATAGGTAAAAGGCAGAGCCCGTGTCAGCCATAACAAAGAATGCAGTGAGGAAGGTTATCTGGCAGAACATAATTAAAAGATTCGGCCTCCCTAGAGTCATGATTTTTGACCATGGGAAGCAGTTCGATAATTGGCCCCTGCGAGACGGGCTAGCCGAGTATGGCATCAAATACGCATACTTAGCAGTCTGCCATCCCCAGAGCAATGGACAGACTGAAGCGGCGAATAAGCAAATTCTGCTGGGAATGAAGAAAAGATTGGATGACCACAAGTCCAAGTGGGTGGAAGAGCTGCACAACGTGCTATGGTCACTAAGGACCACTAAGAAGGAAGCCACTGGCCAGACCCCATTCAAGCTGGCCTACGGATCAAAGACCGTGTTGCCAGTGGAAGTGGGGGCAGAGAGCTGGAGGGTGAAGACATGGGACCCTGAATTCAACGAGGAAGCCATGAAAGAGGCCCTTGATATGCTGGATCAGGCTAGGGAGGAAGCAAGATTGGCCCTGGCCGTGTACCAGAACCGGATTTGTAAAGTCTACAAAAAGAAGGTCAAGGCCAGACCACTTAAAGTTGAGGAGTGGGTCCTCAGGAAAGCAGTTGCAGTCCAAAATGATAGAATCCACGACAAGATGACAACCAACTGGGAAGGCCCTTACCGCATCATCATCCAGGTAAGGGACATGACCTTTAGGCTGGCCCGTGAAAACGGAGAAGTGTTAGGCAACGTCTGGAATGCTGACGTCTTGAAGAAGTATTATGTCTGGACCCCAGAGGGGGAAGTAATGGTTGTGAATGAAGTTGGGAAGGTCACCTGGGCTCTCGCAGCCTAGCTCATAAAGCTTTACGCGCTGGCTTCTGGTGGCCAACCATGGTGGCAGATGCCCAGAAGCTGGCCAAGGAGTGTAAGAAATGTCATATGCACGGAGATTTGATACATCAACCCAGTAATGATCTCATGCAAACACTCAGCCCACTGCCCTTTGCTCAGTGGGGCATGGACATATTAGGCCCCTTTAAAAAGGCATCCTGCCAGAAGAAATACCTGGTCGTGGCAGTGGACTATTTCACCAAATGGATGGAGGCAGAACCCGTGTCAGCGATAACAAAGAATGCAGTGAGGAAGGTTATCTGGTAGGACATAATTGAAAGATACGGCCTCCCTAGAGTCATGATTTTGACCATGGGAAGCAGTTCCATAATTGGCCCCTGCGGGAGGGGCTAGCCGAGTATGGGATCAAATACGCATACTCAGCAGTCTGCCATCCCCAAAGTAATGGACAGACTAAAGCGGCGAATAAGCAAATTCTGCTGGGAATGAAGAAAAGACTAGATGACCACAAGTCCAAGTGGGTGGAAGAGCTGCACAACGTGCTATGGTCACTAAGGACCACTAAGAAGGAAGCCACTGGCCAGACCCCATTCAAGCTGGCCTACGGATCAAAGACCATGTTGCCAGTGGAAGTGGGGGCAGAGAGCTGGGGGGTGAAGACCTGGGACCCTGAATTCAACGAGGAAGCCATGAAAGAGGCCCTTGATATGCTGGATCAAGCTAGGGAGGAAGCAAGATTGACCCTGGCCGTGTACCAGAACCGGATTTGTAAAGTCTACAAAAAGAAGGTTAAGGCCAGACCACTTAAAGTTGGGGAGTGGGTGCTCAGGAAAGCAGCTGTAGTCCAAAATGATAGAATCCACGGCAAGATGACAGCCAACTGGGAAGGCCCTTACCGCATCATCATCCAGGTAAGGGACATGACCTTTTGGCTGGCCCGTGAACAGAGAAATGTTAGGCAACGTCTGGAATGCTGACGTCTTAAAGAAGTATTATGTCTAGACCCCAGAGGAGCAAGTAATGGTAGTGAATGAAGCTGGGAAAGTCTGCCAGTATAGCTTTTGTAAACACCCCTTTATATGAAATGAAATGAATTTCTTTCACGGGAGTAAAACAATTAGTGTCAATTATCTGTGTTTTCACTTATTTGTGCTATTACCAGGGTATAGGTAGGGTGCTTGGTAAACACTCAAGCCTATAGTAGTTGAAGCCTAGTCAACCAGGACAGGGAGGTTCCCCTATCAACCTTTAGAGGGTAAGAGGCACGAGGAAGCCCCAAGGAAGGATGACTCGTAGACCTTAGTCCCCCCAGAAAAGGGCCGTACCAAAGGTATTCTAGGCCATATCCTCACCCCGCAAGAGGTGCAAGGATCTCAGTTTGAAGCCACGTCAACCAGGCCAGGGAGGTTCCCCAACCCATCTTTAGGGGGTAAGAGGCAAGAAGGAGCCCCAAGGAAGGATTATTTGTAGATCATGGACCCCCGAGAAAGGGCTGGACCAAAGATATTACAGGGTAGACCTCGTTGTCCCCAGGAGCACGAGGTACTCTGTTTGAAGCCAAGTCAACTAGTCCAGGGAGGTTCCCCAACCCACCCTTAGGGGGTAAGAGGCAAGAGGGAGCCCCAAGGAAAGATGACTTGTAGGACCTGGATCCCGAACGATCGGCTGGCCCAGGGATATACAAAGAGGAACCTTTGTCTAATTATATGGACAAACGCATCCCTGAAGCCTGCTATCGAAATCCATCCAGGTAACCAAGTCCCGCCTTAGGTGGCCAGGCCTTAATAGGGGACGAAATGGTACCATTCGTGGCGGACACTCCCTAACAGAAGGTTGACAACCCCCAACGGGATGGGTCTAACGGCCTTGAGAATTGGGGGCCAGTATTCCAGTACCAATTCCTACCCAGCACATAGTGATGGGATAAGGGATTAAAACCTGATTCTGTGGGCCCGACGGACCCGAAGGACAACTAAGCAACTCTCTGGTACCAAGAGGAAGCGATATGGTGTCAAGGGAGCCGGAAGCCCACAAAGGCTGGATCCTCCATCTGGAGGACTAAGCACCTGTGGAGACGAGGGGCAGACTAAAAGGTAAAATCTTGTAGTTAGGACAGGTTGAGACAATCTGAAGCCCTGCACACATGGTTAAGAGAAGGGATAGGCATAGCCCTAGCATTTGTAGGCTCTCCCTACAATCCAGCCTGCCTCTAGGGGCAAGCACCAGGGAAAGGAGTGAAGCCTAGCCCTATTATTTAGCAGGCTCTCCCTCCAATCCAGCCTACCTCTAGAGGCAGGCACCAGGGAAAGGAGTGAAGCCTAGCCCAATCATTTAGCGGGCTATCCCTACAATCCAGCCTGCCTCTAGGGGCAGGCACCAAGGAAAGGAGTGAAACCTAGCCCTATCATTTAGCAGGCTCTCCCTCCAATCCAGCTTGCCTCTAGGGGGCAGGCACCAGGGAAAGGAGTGAGGTCTAGCCCTATCATTTAGCGGGCTCTCCCTCCAATCCAGCCTGCCTCTAGGGGAAGACACCAGGGAAAGGAGTGGAGCCTAGCCTCTCCACTTGAAGTCAAGGAAACAAGAACTCAACATACCCAGCCTAGCAAGGGCAAGTTAGCACAAAGATTTCAAGATTAGCAAGGGGCAAGTAGGTACTACATTTCAAGTAGGTTGCCAAGATTTAAACCTTTGTTGACAATTGATAAGTGTTAGAAGTAAAAAAGGGCAGGACTGCAAGCAAAAAGTCAACTTATCAAGCCTGGCAGGGGCAATTAGGTACTACTTTTCAAGTAGATTGCCAGCCATGATATTTTGTACACAAGGAAGTTTAAATTAACTAGAGCCCATATGCCAGCATTAAGATTTTAAGCTTAGCAGGGGGCAAGTAGGTACTACTTTTCAAGTAGGCTGCCAAGCTTAAAACTCCTGCTGACACAAAGACTCCTGTCAAGGGGCAGGGGACACTAGGGCGTTATAACGGTCAACAGGGAATAACAAAAGGAACAACGATAATAAGAAGTCCTCAATAAAAGGAGAAAGTTATTTCTAGGAATTTGGGTATGCAATTGGAGTTTATGTCTGATAATAGTGATTCAGATGTGATTACTATGAGGAATCTGATATTTTTGAGGAAGTTCAATATTGGAATTATACTTTGGTTGGATATGTCATTGGGTCTAGAACAACCCTAGCAGATTTGAAAAATTTTGTTAGTAAACATTGAGGGCATGTTGTCGCACCTGATGTTATGTACTATAAAAAGGGTTGGTTCTACTTTCGGTTTGCTAAGGAGGAGGACTTGAATGAAATTTTGAAGGGAGGGCCATGGAATGTTGCAGGTAGCTAGTCCTTTGGTTCTGAA
This sequence comes from Corrigiola litoralis, assembly GCA_901111285.1. Lineage (NCBI taxonomy): Eukaryota > Viridiplantae > Streptophyta > Magnoliopsida > Caryophyllales > Caryophyllaceae > Corrigiola > Corrigiola litoralis. Next base: position 9,225 of record CAAKMY010057926.1, read on the forward strand.
AGTTTGGACCCCTCTGTTTCGCTCAGAAGTTGAGAATATCACTAAAATTCCACTCTAGGTTCTTTGTCGTGATTTAGACCCATACTTCTGGTCTATGAGGGCTCTTAGTAAGATAGCAAGTAAAGTGAGTACTCCTTCATTTGCTGATGATTGTACTAAATCTAAATCCAAAATTTCGTTTGCTAGAGTTCTCACAGAGGTTGATCTTTCTAAGACTCTGGTTGATGAACTTTCCTTGGATACTCCTTATTGTGGGATGATTCTCCAACCTGTTAAGTATGAGTGGCAGCCGTACCACTATACTTTCTGTAATAGGCTTGGTCATAAGGATTCTAATTGTAAGAAGAAAAATCCTCCAGCTGTTCCTTTGCCTGTTCCTAAGGTCAAGAAGCAAGCTGTTGTTATTGCTTCTGTGGCTGAGACTAAGGCTGTTTCAGATGTTATAGAAGAGCCTGAGTCACCTGTTAAGAGTGATTTTCATGATGCTCCTTTCTCGCCTGGGTCTAGGGATTATACTGTTGAGTTTCAAGTTGCAAAGAAAACAGCTAGGACTTCTCCTCGAGTTGGCATCACTTAAGAAGTTATGTCTATTTCAAATCCATTTGGTGAGCTACAAATGGATGCTGATGAGGCTGAACTTCTTAGTACTGAGGCTGTGGATAAAGGAGCGGGGGATCCTCATCCCTCTTCCACTCAATGAAGTCTGCTTCTTGGAATATCAGAGGCATGAAGTTGCCTCTAAAACAACAAGAAGTGTCAAACTTCTTGTTGAGAAATAAAATTGACATTGCTAGGATTTTCGAGACTCGGGTTAAATCTCATAAATTTGATTCCATTGTTAGAAGAAAATTTGGGAGGTTTGAGGTGGTTAATAACTATCAGTTTCATAGAAATGGTAGGAATTGGGTGTTTTGGTCTTGAAGATTAAGGAAGGTGCAGATTCTTAAGGTTACTTCTCAGTTGGTGCATTGTTTTGTTGAGCATAATGCTGGTCAGTGTTTCATTTCTTTTGTGTATGGTCTGAATGAAGGTATTTAGAGGAGGGAATTATGGAATGATTTGGTTGTTCTTTATGCTGGTATTACTATTCCTTGGGTTTGTCTTGGGATTTTAATATTGTTCTTGATTATGAGGAGAGAATTAGCCAGAATGCCCCTTCTGCTAGGGATATGGAGGAATTTGCAGGGTGTCTTTTTCTACAGGTTAATCTGATTTTCCTGCCACTGGCATCTTTCATACCTGGACTAATAATCAGGATGGCCCTACAAGGAATTGGTCTAAGCTGGATAGGGTCTTAGGGAATGCTTAGTGGATTTTGCAAGGGATTCAAACTGATGTTTCTTTTCTTTCATAAGGAATGTCTGATCATTCCCCTGCCTTACTGGAGATCAGGGAAACTACAACTGCTTTGTCTAGACCTTTTAAATTTTTGAACTGTTGGGCAGAGGATGCTGAGTTTCTTGAGCTGGCTTCTGAAGGGTGGTCTAGAAGTTACAATGGTTGTCCTATGTTCAGACTATGTTGTAAGCTTAAAGACATGAGGAGTAGTTTCAGGAAACTTCATGTTAAAAAGTTTTCTAGACTTTATGATAGGGTTAACAAGGCTCAGACTGCTTTGTTTGAGTGTCAAAGGAGTTTGGCTGGAGATGCTCTAAATGTTGACCTTATGGAGAAAGTTAGATCCTTGAAATTGCAGTATTCTAAGCTAAAGCATGCTGAAATGTCTAGCATTTATCAGAGAGCCAAAGGTTCTCATTTGCTGAACTCAGATGAAAATTCCAAGTACTTGTTTCTAGAATTGCTGAAAGGTAAATTGCCTCTATTAAGAACACTTCAGGAGTTCTTATCTCCACGGACTCTGATATTAAAGCTGATTTCCTTCAGTTCTACTCAGAATTGCTTGGCACTCAGGTGGCTACTGATCCTCTTGACATTGACTCTTTTGGTGTTGGTGCTCAGTTGTCTCCTGAATCTGTTTATTTTCTGGATTCTGTTGTTACTCCTAGTGAGGTTAAGAATGCTTTATTTTCTATAGATGAAAATAAAAGCCCTGGTCCAGATGGCTACTCCTCAGGGTTTTTCAAGAAAGCTTGGAGTGTGATTGGTAAGGAATTTACTGCAGCTGTTCTGAATTTCTTTCATTATGGGAGGATTTTGAATCAGATTAATGATGCTACTCTGGTTCTCATTCCTAAGAAAGAAAAGTCCCTAATTTTGTTGCTGACTTTAGACCTATAGCTTTATGTATTGTGGTATATAAAACTATTAGTAAGGTTTTAGCTAATAGAATTCAGAGCTTTCGGCTCAGATAATAGGAAATGAGCCATCTGCTTTCACTTATGGTAGATGTTTGTTTGATAATATTGTTGTGGCTCATAAATTATCTAGGAAGTATGATAGGAGGAGTGTCTCTCCTAGGTGTATAGTCAAAGTTGATATAAGCAAGGCATTTGATTCAGTGGATTGGAATTATCTTCAGGGTGTGATGCTTCTATTTGCCTTTCCTATGAAGTTTACTAAGTGGGTTATGATCTGTGTCACTACTTTAAGTTTTGCACTGAGCTTGAATGGTGTTGTTTTAGGCAAGATTCAGGGGAAAAGAGGGTTAAGGCAGGGAGATCCTCTCTCTCTCTATCGTTTTGCCATCTGTACGGAAAGCTTATCAAGACTTTTAAGGCAGCTGTTTAAGTCTAGATTGTTTTCTACTCATCCTAAGTGTTCTAAGCTAAGACTGAATCATATGGTACTTGCTGATGATCTCTTAGTGTTCTATAGAGGTGATCTCCCCTATGTTGTTACAATCAGGGATGGTCTTAGTAAGTTTGCTGCTATGTCAGGTCTTAAGGCTAACCTGCAGAAGTCAAACATCTATCTTGGAGGTGTGACTGATGAGCTTAAGCAAACTATCATTGATAAGTCAGGATTTGCTGAGGGCCTTTTCCCTTTAAGATATCTTGGGTTGCCTTTGCATACTACTAGGGTCTCTGCTGATCGTTTCCAAGCTCTGCTTAGTAAGATCAGGAAGAAGATTTCTCATTGGTCTGCTCAGTTTTTGTCTCATGTAGGTAAAGTGCAGCTTCTGAATTCTGTAGTTTTTGGTATTCAAAATTTCTGGTGCTCCTGTATCTTGCTTCCAGTTAGTATTCAGAAGAAAATTGCCAAAATCTATAGATCATTCTTTTGGGGTTGTGAGGAGTCAGGCATGAACTCTATCTGCAGGGCCAAGATTTGTGGTGGTCTTGGGGTCAAGGAAGTTCTCAGTTGGAATAAGTCATTGTTAGTTAAATGGCTTTGGAAATTGCACAATGGAGATATCAGTATTTGGAGCAATTGGGCTCAGAGCTACTGCCTTAACCAGGATTCTATCTGGTCTGTCACTTTGAAAGCTGATAGTTCTACTCTGTAGAAGGCAATTATCAAGATTAGGGATGATTTCGTTTGTTGGTCTGAATCTATTGATGCAGCTAAGAGTTTGATCAATAGCTGGAGCATTAATGGTAAGCTGCTCACTTCTAAGGCCTATTCTCATTTCAGAGATCAGAATAGAGTCTTAGCATGGACAAAGTAAGTCTGGGATTCTGTCTCAGTCCCAAAGCATGCTACTACTTGTGCTTTTGTTGTGCAAAGATTGCTTCCCATAGTGGATAAAATTCATATGAGAGGGTTTCATTTTCCTAACAGGTGTGTTCTATGCTTGCATGAGGAAGAAAGCCATGCTCACTCGTTTTTTGGCTGTGATTTTTCGAAAGAAATTTGGAGTACTTTGCTATCTTGGAACAACATCAGAAAGCCTATGTGGAGTCTGAATTGACAGTTTCGATGGATGAAGGATCATGTCAGGGGTAAATTATGGGTGAAGAAGAAGCTCAGGTGTAGCCTTACAGCAGCTGTCTATCACATTTGGGTGGAACGCAATGCTAGAATCTTCTCTTCTGGCTTTTAATCTGTTTCTTGTTTGTTAGCTAAGATCAAGTTTGATGTAAGTGTTTGCTTATATGCTTGTAAAGGCCCTATGACAGTTCGAGAAAGAGATTATCTCGATTAGGATGCTTAGTTGTTGTGTTCTTTAGTGGTCTCTTTTTTGTAAGGTTCCTTGTTCTTCCCCATTGTGGATGAATAAAGTTGTTTTTCCTTGTAAATAAAAAAGAAAAAGAAAAAGAAATCCTCAGTAGGGACTAATAACGATTGGCAATAAATAGTTTGGCCCTCACCAAGGGCAAAGAAGATACAGAAGCAAGTTTGGCCCTCAGCAGGGGCAAAATATCATTACAGCAAAGTTAAAACGGTGGCCGTCCACCAGATGAACAAAAAGCCCACCAAAATTCTAGTTAAAATTGATAAAAGCAAACTAGCCTGGGCAAGGCAACAATAGCAGGAGTACAAGACTCAGGTCAGCAGATCCACTAGCCAGCTTGAATCGGATCCTTCCTCCAAGCCAGACGACCACCCAGCTTCCTAGGCCTGAGCTGGATCTTCCTAACCGCCCAGAGGACTCTCAGGAACAAATTCCTCAACCGTATCGGTGGTATCAAGAGCCAACTTCTCGGCTGGAACGCCCTCCATAGGAGAGCCAGAAGCAAGAGCTAACAGGATGATCTGGTCCCCAGAGGGGGCATGGCCAGTAGGCTGGTTAACAGATGACTGATTCACTGCTAGCTGGATGGTGGGAGCAGGACCCTCATCTGATTCATAAGGAGTAGGAGTCTTCCAGGCACCCCTGTTGTAGTCCAGCATAACTTGATCCCAGTTGACAGAATCGCCATGGACCTGGTAGACACAGCGCTCCGCATATTGCATACCCAGCTCTATGCCTCAAAAAGCATACTGACCCCATTTCTACGTCAGCTCGCCATCCAGACTTGCCATCTCAGCTTTGGCTTTTGCAACTAATTCCTTGTGGACTCCCACCTCTTGAGCCTGGTCAGACAGCTGCCTCTCCATATCAGCAATCTTGGAGTCGGAAGATTCAGCAGTTAGCTTCCAAACAGATTCAGCTTTGACAGCAGCAGCCCTGGCGTCCTCGGCAGCTTGCGCCCTCTCTTTGGCCAAGGCCTGATCCTTTCTCATGGCCTCCACCTGCTGGAATTCATGCTGGGATTTGAGGTGCTGGTCCGAAGATTTTCCAACTCAACAGACCAGTCCTTCAACTGCCTCTCCAGAGAAATCCCAACCACAACAGCTAGGTAGATAGCCTTGCGAGCCTGCAAACCAAAAAATAAGACAATGATAAATAAAGAAAAGTATACACAAGAGCAAACAAGGACATACAGTAAGAGAAAATATACCGAGGTCAGCTCGTGGCAAGCAGAAGCAGAGGGAGGATTCAGCTGTGTCCTTGGCTGATCCTCAGGCATGAGGCTGGCCTGCAGCAGACGAAAGCCCAAGTTGCCACCAAGGCTGGGATCATCCAGGGCCAAACACTCATTCCCATGTCCCATCTCCTCCATGCGAGGACCTTGGGTAACAGACCTCCTATGCACAATAGACAGTACTGAGGGGTGCAGCTGGTGGACAGGCTCCTCCACGAAAGCATCATGGTTAGGCTGGATGCCAGGCCGAGGAGTATCCCAAGAAGAGTCAAGATGGACAAAGTCTTGACCACTTGAGATGATAGGGAAAGAGTCAGCAAGACAGGGCCTCTTGTCGCGATGGGGGTCAGCTGGCGACGTCTCAGGACTGGTGGGAATATCGATAAGAGTAGGGTTCAGCCCACGCCTCCTAGCGCGAAACCTCAGAGGAGCGTCATCATGCACCTCGATCTCCTCAAACACGATGTGTCGAGGCACAGGTGGAAGAGTGCCTAGAACAGTGGGCCTCAACCAACTCAGATCCCAAATGGATCGGGACAGTAGCATTATCTTCCTCAAGGCCGCGAGCGGAGGACTGGCCTAGCTTCAGCCTAAGTGTAGAGGAGTCATCAGTTGTTGGTGCTGGCCTGCAACCCTGCCTAGCCCTAGACCTAAGTACTGGCATATCCTTAGGCAGCTCGTCCACAAAGAAGGCAGTCATCTCGTCCAAAGGAAGCTTCCTCAGAGAGGGATGCGCTAGCAGAGGATCTTTGTCGGACAAGAGGATCTTCGTCGGACCTACTATCTCAAAGAAAGAAAACAAATTATAAGTTAGCAAAACAAACGAGGACCAGTGCAAAAAGAGAGAAAGGAAAAGGAGGAGCCACGGGCTTGACTCAGCCAGCCTACTCACCTTCGTCATAGGTTGGTCTAAGGCCAACCCAGGCTAGCACTTCTCCGTTCATCACGGCTGAGAAGTGAGGCAGCCAATGGGCTGGCTTCTTGTTATCAGAATTAGTCCCAACCCCATCAAAGTGTTGCCAAGCATCTAGCTCCCTAGCATCTAGCAAGTCCACCAGGTCAGAATCTTTCTAGGGCAGCATCCTTTCTGGTTTAATCCAGATCACCTTTCTGGTATCTTGTCTGAAGGCTAAGGGGACATCCCACCTCATAGGGTCATCCCTAGTCAGGCCGGAAAGTACCCTCAGCCAGAACCAGCAACCCTTCCAGCCAGCAGGCGAATCCACCTTAGGCTAGCAGGCCACCTTTCCCTTTGCCACGTGCAGCGAGAACCAACCCTTCTCGTTACCCCTGCCCACATGCAGCTTGAACATACAACGGAACAACCTTAGGGTCAGAGGAAAATGCAAGTACTTACAAACCCAGACATAGCCTATCAAGGCCCTGATAGACAGAGGGTTGAGCTGGGCCAAGCAAACATTCAAACCCCTAAGGACCTTTTTAATGAAAGGATCTAATGGGCAGCGTAGGCCAAAATTAATGGCTGCAATGTAGACATCTGTACATCTTTTGGGGGGCTCGCATACATTATGCTCTAGACTCGGGATCTCAAGGCCAAAGGTGTCAGGGATAGCATAGTGAAGCCTGATCTCATGAAGGAGCTGGGCCTCAGCGCATTCAAACCGAAAAGTGGGATCCACCCTCAAAGATAGGGGGTTAGCGTTATCAATCCTACTCAAGATGTTGGCCTTACGAGGCTGGAGAGGATAGTCAAGATTGGGTGCCTGATTAGATGTGTTGGTAGCAGGCTCTAGGGCCCATTCAAGGCTGGCGTCTTCCCAGTCACCCCAGCGGTCTTAAACAGGAGAGTCGGGGCGTATGGGCTCGAAAGCATCTTCAAGAAGGACAGTCAAAAAGTCTGACGGAATATCGGAAACCGCCCTAAGTACCAAAGCATATTGGTCAGCCTCTCCACCTTCACTAGGGTCGCTCAAATCCCCTGTGTTCTCATCCTCTTCCACCAACATAGGGAGAGTAACATTACCCACCTCATTTGGGCCAGGAGATGGGGCAGACGAGGAACCCAAAGCGCGAATCCTACTACTTCTAGGAGTTATTCCTACTTAATCAAAAACGAAGGGGGAGGAAAATACTTGAGAAATCGGAACGGCGGTGGAGCACGCTGGAAAAGGTGATTGAGTCGCTTTAATCAACGCAGCAAGAGGAAGAAAAGGAATCGCGGCAAAAGTTTTGGGATGATAATGGATGAGAGAGAAGGAAAGTGATTAATGAGAGGCTTTTATACCCTCCTCTAATCATAACCCTTTACACTTCTCAACCACCCACTTCGGGCACAACTCACCAAGTGTACACGCGTTTGTCGAGGAATGGATATGTTAATAACTACCGTCTTACCAACTTCACATCGTGGGAGGGAAAAATTCAAAATAATCCTCCCAGGTGCTGAAGGTCAAGTCCCATCAAACACG